>CM040243.1:42643586-42724310 GCA_022545495.1 Chrysanthemum lavandulifolium
TTGGGTTACTAGTATACCTACTTAGCCTGCTAACAACATATGCTAAGTCGGTCGGTGCACATCATTAAGTACATTAACATGCCAATAATTCTTGAATACTCTAATTGGGCAACACCTAAGCCTCTATTTTTAGATAGATGCTTCTCGGTATCAATTGGAGTTCTAGCTAGGCCGGAATCCCCGCATTATGAGTATTAAGAATTTTGTCCACATAATGTGCTTGACTTAACACAAGTCCATTCTCGAGTTCGTATGATCTTTATTCCAAGGATCACATCACCAAACCCATATCCTTCATGTCAAACTTTGATTTCAACATGTCTTTAGTAGATTTGATCATCTTGTCATTACGCCAATGATAAGCATATCATCAACATATAAACACAAGATTACATATCCACTATTTGTGTCTTTGACATAAATACATTTGTCGCATTCATTAATTTTGAAACCACTCTCTAGCATGGCGTGGTCAAATTTTGATGCCATTGTTTGGGAGCTTGCTTTAAGCCATATAATGACTTAACAAGCCTACAAACTTTGTTCTCTTGTCCAGAGCCATGAAACCCTCGGGTTGATTCATGTAGATTTCTTCTTCTAAATCTCCGTTTAGAAATGCCGTTTCACATCCATTTGGTGAACTTCCAAATTTCTTAAAGCGGCAATAGCAAGTATCATCCTAATCGATGTTATTCGCGTAACGAAGAATATGTATCAAAGTAATCAAGACCTTCTCGTTGTCTAAATCCTTTGATTACTAATCTTGCTTTGTACTTGTCAATGGTGCCATCGGCTTTCATCTTCTTCTTGAAGATCCATTTATAGCCTAGTGGTTTACAACCGTGAGGTAAATCCACGAGCTCCAAGTATGATTTTGTAAAATAGAATCTATTTCACTTTTAAAGGCTTTTTTCCATTGAGGCCCTTCTGAGGAAGTAATCGCTTCTCGGTATGAAGTAGGTTCATTTTCAACCATAAAAGAAACAAAATCGGGTCCAAACGATTTCTCGGTTCTTGCCCTTTTGCTTCTTCTAGGTTCAACCTCTTCTTCCTCAGTTTGATCTTGTCTCTCATCTTGGAGATCATTATCATCTCGTTGTCTCTTATCTTGGACAACTTCGTCATCTATTCTAGATGAACTTCCGCTTCCTTCGTTAAACAAGGAAAATAGTTTCAAAGAATGAAGCATTCCTTGATTCCATTAAAGTACCCTTTTGTATATCCGGATTTTTCGATTCATGTACTATGAGCGATAAGCACTTCTATTCTTAGCATATCCGATGAATATACAATCTGATTTAGGTCCAATCTTTTGGGCCTTGGGAGTCGATATAGCGACCTTTGCTAGACACCCCACACTCGTAAGTACCGATATGATGGCTTTCTTCCCATCCATAATTCATAAGGGTCTCTTCTTTTCCTTACGAGGTATCTTATTTAAAAGATAAGTTGCCGTTAAAATGGCTTCCCCACATGTCCCGGCTTAGACCGAACTTATCAACATGGCATTAACCATTTCTTTCAAGGTACGGTTCTTCCTTTCGGCAATACTGCTCATTGAGGTGAATAGGGGCGGTGAATTCGTGTCTAATTCCATGTTTCGCACATAGATCGACAAATGGAGACACATATTCACCTCCTCTATCACTGCACCACCTTGATTTTCTTACCAAGTTGATTCTCAATTTCATTTTGTATAGAACAAACTTGTCTATAGCTTCATCTTTACTTTTCGAAGAAGTAAACGTAGCAATACTTTGTACAATCATCAATAAACGTGATAAAGTACTTATTGCCACCTTTTGTGGGTAGTGATTTCAAATCACATATGTCGGTGTGTATCATATCAAGTGGTTCGGTTTTTCGCTCAACCGATTTGAAAGATGCTCTTGTAAGTTTGGCTTCAACACAAGTTTCACATTTATATTTTGAGTCAATATGGAAATAAGGTATGCAATTAAATTTAATCAAACGACGATCGAATTAAAATTTACATGTCCAAGACGGCCATGCCACATATTAGAAGACTCAATCAAGTAAGCGTAAGAATTCATTTTATTGATAGCATTCTTAACAACCATTACATTGAGTTTAAACATACCATTCGGGGCATATCCCATACCAACATAAACTTGATTCTTAGAAAGAACAAACTTATCGACTCAAAACAAGACGAAAACCAAACTTGTTCAATTGCCAACCGGACACAAGATTCTTGCGAATCTCGGAACATACAAGACATTAGTCAACTTGAGCTCTTTCTCGGATGTCATCTTCAAGATTACATCTCCTTCGCCTTGATTTCAAAGTAGCTTGCAGAGTTGCCCATGTACGCCTTCTCTCCACCATCAACCGCTCGAAAGAGTGAAACATACTCTTATCAAGACACACACGACGGTAGCCCCAGATCCACCCACCATTCCTCGTTGTTGGAACCTACCAGTTAACTTCGAGATCATGGCAATGACATCGACACC
Source organism: Chrysanthemum lavandulifolium (assembly GCA_022545495.1). Lineage (NCBI taxonomy): Eukaryota > Viridiplantae > Streptophyta > Magnoliopsida > Asterales > Asteraceae > Chrysanthemum > Chrysanthemum lavandulifolium. Next base: position 42,646,064 of record CM040243.1, read on the forward strand.
ATAGCAATCATGTCCACATCTTCATTCACCATATTAGCTCGGCGTGGAGTCACCCGCTTGACATCTTACAATTAGTAGCACGGTGACTGGTGGTCACGGTTGAAACACACCCTTGGAACTTCGTTTCACAATTGCGACTTTAGGAGCAAGGTACTCGGACTTCCTTTATCCTTCTTGTCATTCTTTCCTTTTCCTTTGCCTTTAGCTTTGACATTGGACTTTGAAGATGACGAAACATGCTCAACCATATTTGCCTTTGCGTAATCAGCGATACGTGTTTTTTCGAGCCGACTTGTTGTCCTCTTCAATACGAAGACGAACAACCAAGTCTTCAACACTCATCTCCTTTCGCTTATGCTTCGGTAGTTCTTGAATTCTACCCACTTGAGGTAACTTTTCAATAATAGCAAGAACTTGAAAAGTTTCACTCAAAGTCATTCCTCAACATGAATGTCGTGTAGCGTAACTCCGCAGATCTTGAACGACTTATCACATTCTTTGAATCAACCATCTTGTAATCCAAAAACGAGCTACAATGAACTTCTTTGTACCAAAGATCCTCGCTTTTGTACTTGCTCCAATGACTCCCATAATTCTTTGGCATTCTTGGTCTTGCAAGACACGTTGTACAAAGAATCAACCAAACCATTCGTAACATAATTGTGACACAAAAATCAATGTTTCCATGCTTCCAAGGCTTGAACGACTGTTGATTAGAGGATTGACCTTCGCAGGAGGTTCCACGTTAGGTGGGTTTTCTTTTAAGAACCGCGCAAGGTTCAAAGTAGTCGATAGAAAAACATCTTCATTGCCACCTCTTGAAATTCGCCCATTGAATTTCTCTGGTTTCTCAAAGATGATTAGCAACGCGTTGGTAATCTGGCGCACTGTGCACGCTCACGTAGTATTCACCTGGAGGGTAGTCGTGTTTGTCATCCCGAAAATTCAAACACAAACAGCTAAACAAACTGCTTTAAATGGTATCTACTTGTACCAGATCCGATTCAACAAAACTCTAGCTTGGTTTTGATGAATCGAGTAATCGATTTAATAGAAACTCTATCTTGGTTTCGTGAAACGATAATAAACCGCTTCAAAAACGTTAGTCTCTTCAAACCAAACTGTATGTATAAAATCATTAAAAGAAATCGATTTCAAAGAAACTCAACAAGGTTTCGACAGAAAACAGTTTAAAAAATCCTGTTAAATAATAATCCGATTTTATAACAAAGTGTTCTAAATTCGGTTAAACCGAATCTGCTTTTAAGATCAGGAAGCGGTGTACACTTTTTATTAAAAATAAAACAGACACAATAATTAAATAATGAGAATGTAAAACAAGAAATAAATGCGCACGTAAAGGAGTAGAAGCGAAGACCGACTCTATAATAATATAGAAACGAAAGCGGAAAAGGTCGTGAACGAGGCTCGTGTTTAACACGATTCCCTTAAAACAGATTAGCCGTCTGCTTCCTGTGGTACAACGTTCAATCTTCAAGCACGATCGGACCGACAACTTGCACGAAAATTACGAAAACTTATGTGCTTCGATCGAACGAATCATTGAACTGCTGAAGTTGAGTTACGTTTTCCTCTATCAAAATCGAATGAGGAATGGTTTATTTTATAAGCGTAACAATGTCTTGGTCACCAAGACAAGATATTGCTAAAAAATAACACGATATGCAAATCATTAAATTAAAACCGTAATATGCATATCTTTTATTTACACAAAATATTTTACAGAACTCGTTAACAAGTTTTAAATCTATTCCTTAAATAGATTTACGAAAATTCGGAAAATGAAACACGAATCAGAGTAAAAGATACGCACGCATGCGAGGCTTGGAGTCGCATTCGTGCGGGCTCGCATGAGTTCGTAAGCTTCAACTCATTTGACCCGAAAATCCCATTTTCGCACCCCCTGCAGCAAGCACGTAGGAGTGGGAGCATAACCAACCTAAAGGAATTTGATAGCCAAAACTACAATTTCCTTATAAACAAGCTTCCACTTCTTGTTTTGGGCGATGTGGGATTCTCCCATTTTTCCAAGTTTTTATGTTTCAAGTCCTCACTTTGAGACACGATATCTCATTCATTTCAACTCCATTTTGGACATACTTTAGCTCGTTATGAAGCTCGTCGAGGAGAACGCAAAGCTACTAAGAAACATAAATATATATAACATATACATATATTAAATAGTGTCCAAAATTTGCAAAAACTCATTTTGCAAAACTCATTTTCCAACAAAAGCATTATACAAAAACAAACTCTATAGGTCAATACGTATACATGTAATGGTAGGCGGTTGAAGGGAGTAGAGCCACACGCAAGGTTATTTTTTTCTTTTTTCCTTGATATTTTTTATTAGTGTTTAACGAAGGAAAAAAAAGTTTGAATTGTTAAGTTTGAAAAGTGACACTATAAAATAGTCAATATTTTTAAAATATCCATACAATACAATGGTAAATAAATTTCTAAAAGGGGAATTTCATATATACCCAAAGAAACTTCAAAATTACATATTTTCTCAAAACACAAGTTTTTAATACATGATGTACAATGCTATTAAAGCATGCTTTGGAAAAATATGTAATTATTGAAGTTTGGTTGCGGATATATATAAATGCCCATTCTAAAAAACAAGTAGTTCGTGAAATGATATGCCTATGTAAGTTGAACTTCGATAATATATACAAGGGGGCTAAGACAAGAGCATATTTATAAATTACAGTAGATCTGATGGTAGATACGGTCAATATATCAATCCATCTCTTGTGATTCTTTCTTGTACAAATCGAATTCAATGCAAGTGTACGTGACAGATTCGTTAATCATTTGACCATATATATTGATTCCACCTTAAAGAAACTAATTTGAAATATTTATAATTAACACTTTTTTATATAGTGAATGAGCATCTCTGTTACTTGCAAAACATGCACGACAAAGAAATGATGAATTTATATTGTCATTCAGTCGTAGGCAAACACTAATTAACCAAATATTATTTTCTTTCCCTTAAGTACTTTATAGCAGTTTATTAGACGCTCTTATATTACTATATCTTTACTACATAAAATATAAAAATTGTCAAAGGTGAAAACGAAAATTAAAAGTTAAGATTGAATGTTGAAACCAATCTATACTAATATATAAAAGGTTTAGGACTTTCTAAACAAAGAAGTCTTAAATGTTTTAAGACCAAAAACATTTCTTTAATGGGAAATTAACAAGCCATAGTCATATATTAAATTCAGTCAATTTGTAACCGCTAACTGTTGACGTATGGTCCGGACTGGGCCAGGAATGGGTCAGGCCCGGCATCAGCGGCCCACTCTATGCTTAAACCCTAATCCATGCCTATATATACACACGCAGGTTATCTCTAAACCTAACACTTTTCTTTATCTGCAACAAGATACTAACTTGACCGTCGGAGGTGGACCCCGGCTACGGCCCGGTCCACTCCTAACGGGTTCTCTTTGTTGACAGGTCTACTAGGGCTCGAGAAGACGACTAACGGCCAAGGAGAGTCGTTGAATCTAGTCCGCGCCAGATTATGCTTCAACAAGTTGGCGTCATCCGTGGGACCACGAATAAACTATGCTTCGTGTTCTCATATTACCGAAAAGCATAAAGCTCGTACAACTTGCTTTCCCATCAAGTCGGTAACACTTAATATCACTCTAGATGCGAAAATTATTTTATTAACTTGGACGACAAGTTCTGGTAAAGCATTATTTTTAGATGCGTAATATTATAATTAGATGCGTACAATCCGATGCTATACAGGTCTAATTCACGTAATATTATAATATTATCATCATGCGTAATATTAGATGCGTACAATCCGATGCTATACATTATCATCATTATTTTTTATAATATTATAATTATTAGTTGTTTAATTCACGTGAACCAACATCTAATATAACATGTATATGATTCATGATTTTCTTTACATAAGATACACGAAAAGAAAAAGTCCGCACGATCGGACCTATTTTAAAATATCCGCACGATCGGATCTATTTTATCTTTTAATCCGCACGATCGGATCTAAGAAAAGCCCGCATGATCGGAGCTATTTTATCTTTTAGCCGCGATAAATTCGCGCAGATACTGTTTTTACGGTTGGTACGCCTGTTCGCGCTCGACCAACGCAGTCGCGATACATCTACCCGCGTAAGACCGTGCGTTCAGACATTTTCGCAGAGAACGCGTACGCGCGAAAACCACGATGCTAGTCAATCGCCATGATGCGCCCTGGACCAAAAGCCGTGGTATAAACATCTGCGATCATCCGTAAACGTTCGAGTCTATGCGGTTAAGATAAATCCTTCATCTCTCACGATCGCGGTCACGGTACATCCATCCGAGTTTTTTATATATACATTAAAAATAAACAAAATATCACGATAGGTTTTATTTTATACAAACAATTGTTTATGTAGTTTGTAAAACCTCACGATAGGTTGTATATATATATTTTTTTTATGCTATGCGACTTATTATTCATGCTATGCTACTGCCTATTGTTTTAATTTATTAAGTTTTATATCTTTGCGATTCGCGGCATATGCTTTAATGTTTGCATTAAGTGTTTTACGCAGTATATATAAGTTTAATGCTCCTACACGAGTAGCACCATCAAACTTGGGGGCTACCGGGTATACGCTACCACCGTTGCAAATGCAGTGTATTTGGAAGCGGATCAAGACAATTTAAATATTCGCACCACCTTGCCGTAGGGAGACGTCCTCCGTCGGTTGTGAAGACTCGCGCAACGCACATTTTGTCGCGACCGATCGGTGTTTGTCGCCCTTATGCGCAGAAGCACGCCTTCGTCGCACATCTTTAGCGCAAGACCTATGCGCAAGAACGCCTTCTTCGTCGCACCTATTTGTCGCGCGACAACAAGACACTTATGCGCGCGCAGCACGCCTTCGTTGCACATCTTTGTCGCAAGACAACACAGACTTCATATGAAGCACGCCTTCGTCGCACCTCTTTGTCGCGACAACACAGCACTTATGCTCTGTACACGCCTTCGTCGCACCATGTTGTGTCGCCATGGTACAAAAGGCACGCCTACCTGTGATGCGGCATGCGGGTTCCACTTTCACCCACGCGCCATCGAACTTAAGTCTAGCATAACATAGCCATGCGCCATCTCATACTAGACTTGGGGGCTGTTGACGATGGTCCTGACCGGCCAGAATGGGTCGGGCCCGGCATCGGCGGCCACTCTATGCTTAAACCCTAATCCATGCCTATATATACACACGCAGTTATCTCTAAACCTAACACTTTTGCTATGCCACAACAAGATACTAACTTGACCGTCGGAGGCGGACCCCGGCTACGGCTCGGGTCCACTCCTAACGGGTTCTCTTTGTTGACAGGTCTACTAGGGCTCGAGAAGACGACTAACGGCCAAGGAGAGTCGTTGAATCTAGTCCGCGCCAGATTATGCTTCAGCTAGCTTGTAACCACTAACATTCATACAAACTATTGTAACAACTTGTTGGTTATAAAATCAAAATAAAATAAATAACATTTAACGCATATTTAGACACAAAAGAACACAAAGTATTATCTTTTCTCTCTCAAATAAGAAACCATCTTCTCAGGTACACCACCATCAGATCCTCCTCGGTTGCCACTACCTCATCATTCGCCGCCACAGTACGCTGGAATCACTGCTTTTTATGATTTTAGTTATATGTGGTATTGGTGGTAGATCTTGTGGTTTTAGTAGTAGATCAGGATATAAAGCCTCAAACACAACACAAAAACACACGCAAACTATTTAACCACGCCCTCTCTAAACAAAAATACACAAACTCCTAAAAACACATTAGCCGCCGCCACCGTATCAGCCACAAAAATAGTCACTGAGTACCCGCCGTTGTATTACGCGGGTACCCTTCTAGTTATCTTTAATACATTGTTGAATGTTGAGAAAATAATTTCCATATGTAATATAATTACCATTAACTTATCAATTCTTTAACTATATGTATATAATTACCATTAAAAAATGCAAACTAATATTAAATGAAAACAGATTCGGCATATTCAATGTTGGAAAATCAATACAATTTTTTTTTATTATTATATATACAAAGCATGTATCCATATTTTTTAAACTTAAAAAGTTAATGTTAAATTTCTAAAATTCCTTTCAAATTAAAATTTCTACATAAAAATTCAAAGAATTTGTCCTTACTGAAATAGGTACTATAACAATTCACACCTAAAATTTCAAAGAAATGTATAACAAATTTTGACAAATTTTACTAATTTAATTTCCCAAAAAAAAAGATTTTCATTTATTTAATCTTAACACTAATAATTTCTAAAGGTTTATCTGCATATTCTATTTTATAAGGCACCATATTACAGGTTATTTTTTTTATTGCTATGTTAGTTTATAGTGTGTGTATCATATGCGATCTCGGTTATTAAATATTGAAATGTGTGCAATGATATCATATATAGTTGAAATTGCGTGGATATTGTTGTGAATAACTTGAATGTTTACAATCACAAAACATTGTATCGATTTATTATTTAGTCACGGGGTTCATTTTTTTTGTTCTTGTTCTTGCGCATTAAATACGTTAAATACAAATCTGTTTTCAAATATTGTTATAATGATGGTGATTGATTGGTGCTTTAACCGTTGATTGTTCCGGCGCATCAATTTCAAAGATATTATACAAAGTTTCCTGAAAATAATTTGGTCAAAATACATTATACAACCGGTGTATATATTTTTGTTAAGTTTCTTAGGTTTGAAGTTTTTTTAATTATGCCTTGATGGATGATAACTACAAAGTGAAGCCAATCAAAAGAGTTCGGTCAAAGAAGATTCAACACCTCATATGCCGTGTACTAAGAAATTTTACACCGCGAGTAACGTGCATTGTTAGTTATCTCATAATTGATGTAATGTTTTATTTTTAGTTTCAATAAATATTTTTATATGTTCTTTGATACATGTTAATAATTTTTGCTTCAGTTGAATTATCGCGTGTTACGAAACACTTACCATAATATCGCATATCGTTAATTATCTGCCGCTAAAAACCGCTGTTGTTAGGTGTGGGTACTCGTCTTCTATACTACATATAATGAGTGTATGGTCAAACCTTGAAGAGTGAAATCTTGAAAGTCAAATGTGAGAGAAATGTATAATATAATTAATACTCTTATTAAAATACCACATTAGTTAAAAGTACAATAATTTATTCACATTGTACAACCAAATAAGAACATATATACCAAATTAAAACAACCAATTAAAACACTCATTATTAAAAAGTACAATAAAATTTTCACAATATACAATTTAAATAAGCTACAACATAATCTAAAATATAAAATAATTAAACGCACTAATTAATATTATTTTTAAAACACCCTAAAATGAAAAGTACGTGTTATTATACACATTATACAAATTAATAAAATACACAAAGCTTCATACAAGTTATGAGTTGATGGTATATATAGTTTTGAAAACGGACCGACCAAATGGTTCAACCAGAACCTGTGTCGCCATCGATTCGGATAACCAATAAAAGCCATACGAAAACGAACAGGAGGCAGCGCGTTGAAACCGACTAAACCGGGAATTAGGTCTCATCGAGATCTATTTATCCGTTAATCGTTACGAGTGCCATTGCCAAACGCGGCTTGGTACTGCTACACTATATATAAAGGAAAATCAAAAAGTAAAAAGTAAAAAGTTGAAACTAAAAAAAGAAAAGTTGAAAACATATATTTCAAAACGAAACTATTAATACACATCGAAAACCGGGTTGACCCTGGACGCTTCAAACTCGACGGGTTGAACCGGTTTAATTTGACCCATTTTCGACCCAATCCATCGGGTTGACTCGGTTTAAATTGACCCGATTTTTGAACGGAACGGTTGAACTGGTTGAACCACCCGGGTCAAACCGGGTTTCAAAACATTATGTTTAATCGTCAAATCTTCAATCTTTTATTATTTTTCATTTATAGCGCATAAACTTTTTTTTATCATTAAACGATCTTTCGCTATAAAATTTCGTTGCTATACACGGGTACTCATCTAATATAAATATATAATATAATACCGCCGCATAACATTATAAAATTGTGAAACGAAAGAAACTCTACTATTTTGTAATTTTACGTAGGGCAGACTCACTTTGACGGCATAAATGCAAAGAACATTTGAACTCTTTATTATATACCTTAATAAGGGGGCGTTTGGTTGGGGCAATTTTGAGGATATTGGGGGCATTTGCATTTTAATTCCCTTCAAATGTCTTGTTTGGTAACTCAAATGTGGGCATTTGAAGTAATTTAAAATTCCCCGAATTGCCAAAATGGAGAGAATCAAAATGCCTCAAAAAAGTGAGAAATTTTAATTTGCTTGAAAAAACAAATTTATAAACTTTAAAGTTATAATAATACTCATTCACATACAGGTTTTGGCATAAAAATTTATTGAATGTTTCGAGTTTGAAAGTTACTGCATATAAATATAGGCAAAAGTTCAATATATATCTCTAATAAATCAATAATAGCCATTCATTTTTAAAAGATAATAAACTTTCACTTTTTTTTAAAAAATTAAATATCTCGCAAACCGTTAATTGTTACGCGATAAAATCATATTATCATGACGAAATTAAATTATCTTTCATAGATATGCACTACTATATATTTTTAACGATTTTTTTTTTCGTACTTTACCGAAAAATCATATTCGATTTTACAAATTATATATGATTTTCCGGCGGAATTTTGAAAAAAAAATTGTCAAAAATATGAAAAGTGCATATTAATAAAAGATAATTTAATTCTCGTCATGATCACAGATTTCTTATAGTTTGAAGATTTACCGTTTGCAACATATGTTGTTTTTAAAAAAAAATGGAAAATGGTTTTTTATTAACTTTGATTAAAAATGGATGATTAAGATTAATTTATTGAATTTATGGTAAATATGAGATATATATTGATCTCAACTGTATAAATATATTGTACGTAACTACACCCGTGCAAACACTTTGTTTTACTTTGAATTTGTAATTCTACGTTAATAGTAGATAACGTGAGTTTTGAGGTAATTGCTTAAGATTATATTTTAATCTAAGCCATCAGTCTTTTAAATATTAACACTTTTTCTTGTAATTGCTTAAGATTATATTCACTGAGTAGTAAAGTTACAGGACAAAAGGCAAAAATACTCCTTCTAATAATAAATAAAATAAAATTACGTCTTGTTGTATACATGCGATTGCAGAAACAGTCTTTGCATTATATCCGGGGACTGTTAGTGCAACCGAAAATTACATACATGTTCTTCCGGTTTTCTTGCGTTGCAGAAACAGTCTCAAAAAACTGCAAAACCTGTCCATATCGTTACTTGCGGTTACACGATTAGTCTTGTAGGATCGCATTCTATCAACTAAAACACAATAAGGTGGTGACTTGATGGTAGTGGTGGTGGTGTACGTGAGATATAAATGAGAGGAAGAGGAAAAGAGAGTTTTATATTTCACATACTAAACACCTAAAAGCGCACACACACAAGTGGGACTTGTGTGCATACATATAACATCCAAACGACTATAATGGGCTTGGGTTTGGGCTTGGTTCTCGTAGGTAGTTCACTCCAAACGGTCTATCTTTTATTAGTCAACCACTTGTGAATGGTCAACCATAAAAGTCAAACAGCTCAGAACAGAATGCAATAAAGTCCAGAGGAATATAGTGTATCCCCGGATCGTTAAGTCCTAACGAGGTGTGAACACTGTAGTACAACGAATCTGTGATCGGGTGAATATTGAACAGGAAAAAGGGTGATGATTGATTTATACTAAGGAATAAAAGAAAATAGCTTAAACAAGCTATAAGAACAAGTACGTGAAAGCAAAATACTTAGAAACGATTAAAACATACAAAATAAAATGTGAGATTTAAGAAATAAAAGGCCTACAAAAATGAAAATGACATTTTTACAATCCTAATGATAAAAGAAAATTATTAGAAAAGGAAAATTATTTTTACAACTATTTATTTAATTATTATTAATTAAAAACTATTTTTAACTATTTAATATTAGCCTAAAATACAAGAAAATAGGAAATAAAGCTAGAAAAATAAAATTAAGACTTAGAAAAATCTAAAATATCAAAATAGAATTTTCAAAACTATTTTTGTATTTTTCTGATTATTTTTCTATTTTCTATGAATTTAAATCTATTTAAAATTACTTAAATTACTTAGAAATACAAATTTAACTAAGAAAAATCTAGAAAATATTTTTTGTCTTTTATATTTATCTTAACTTAAGAAAATGAAAATTATTTTTTGAAACTTTTCTTAATTTTTTGTAATAAAAGCTAATTAAAAATGCTTAAAAACTAATTAAAATCAAGAAAAATACCAAACTGACTTGGAAAAATCTGAAAAATTCATGAAAACTCTAAAATATTATTATGATACTAGGAAAAATAGAAAAACAGGTGCTTGTGTGGAGGTATAAAAAGCTGCTATGCAAGTGCTTATTATTAAGCACTCCAAATAAGTTAAAATGGTCCAAATGGGCACCAAACTGAAACAGCAGCTACAATAAGCTAAAACTACCTAAATGCAACTAGAAACAACAAGCATGAACCACAGAATTGCCAAATACCAAGATTTGAAGTTTTGGCTAAATAAGCTAAAAACAGTTTGAGGGTGTCTACTTTGAGCTTATGCACAAGCTTCAAAATAAGCTGAATATGAAAACCAGCAATTGGAACTTGGAGAAGACCTGGCCAAGAACCTTAAAACCAAAAACTAGACCTTGGTGAGCTCAAATCAGCTCTGTGCAAGCTCTGCAAAACCCCTGTGCAGACTCAGTTTCAACTGAGTCAGTGCACAGGGGAAATAAGGGCATGTTAACAAGCTAATTTGGGACTTATAAAATTTGCCAAAATCTATAAAATTCACAATAAGAAAATAGACCGAGTAAGATTTTAAAACCACAAATTTCATCGAATTTGACTCAAAATGAGCCCATGAAAATCAATCAGATAGCCAAACCGAGTTTTCGCTGACTTTTGAAGATAATTATAAAAATTTGACCAAGTTGAGATTTGAAGCCAATTTTAGGACTGAATATGATGTTAATTGGTGAAATAACACTAATGCAAGCTTTATCTATGATAGTTAAACACAAAATGAGCTTTTGGTTTTGACAAAATCTCAACAGTTAACTGTTAAGACAGATTAATGCATGATTTGACTTTTGAGCTTTTGTAGATGCAACATTAAGACAGCATTGAGTCAATATAAGCTAAACAAACATAAAGCAATAGGTCCTATCTACTTAACAGTCCTCTAAGACAGATTAAGTGCCCAATCCAAACACCATTTAAAAATTGTTAAGCAAATTTAACTACACAAACTAATGAACTAGTTGAAGCAAACACTTAAACTGAATTAAACTATCCTAAATACAACTTAACTAGCAGGTTTGAACAGTTTAAGACTACAAATACAGTTACAAGTAAAATGTGCCAACTGATGTTAAAATGAAAGTAAGCTAATCACTCACCACTGTCCAGCTGTTATGCAAGCTAAAACCAAATCCAACCCTACACTAACCTAATTCATTTTCACCCATCCAACTGCTCTGCATCACCCTTTTCCATTTCCAAGACCCAATGAACCTAATTTTGACTTTCGTTGACCATGGACCAATTTTGCTTGAAATTGATGTATATGCTTACAAAAAGGTTTAAATAGCTTAAATAAGCTAGGTTGAGTTTAAAAATAAGCTTCTAAGAGCTTATGAATAAAAGTTTGAAACTGAGATTAACAACAGTAAGCTGGAAACTTGAAGCTTAGATAAGAACTTGTAATTACTAGTTAAAAACACATTACACTGATAAAGTTACTTGAATTTAGTACAATAAAGTAAAAGATTACATTCTAGAGTTGAATTAAAACATAAAACTAAAAAAACGACATACTTAAAAGCTTAAAAACTAACTACTCTCTTTTCTCCTCTTCTCTTGCCTCTTTTTATATTCCAAACTTCTTCCCACTTGTTTCTGATTTGATCCCACCATCTTTCTAAGCCATTGGATGCTTTGAGTTCATCTTGGCCGTTAAATCAGTTTTTGGAGCCAAAAAAGGTTTTTAACAGTGAGGTTGAGTGAGGAGGGGTGAAGAAACATTAAATGTATTTTGTTGTTTAGGTGAGGTGGGGGGGACATGGATGGTGATATGTTGAGGTGGAGGTGAGGGGAGCTTGAGTTTGCAGAGAAGCAGTTGAGAAGGAAGACTTTGGCGGGCAAAAAGGGTTGACTGGGCATTTGACTGGTGATATTAATAAGCAGGGGGTCCAAAAAAGTAATTGGTTGGGGTTCAAAAAGAATGGCAGGGTCACAAGTGGTATTGGCAGGTCCAAAAGGGGTTTAAAGGTTTTAAAACACAAGGACTATTGTTGCAAATTCTGAAAATACAAGGACCTAGGCTGCCATTTTGCAAAGATGCTCCAAGGGACTAAAAGTGACAAGTTTTAATAATATAAGGACTAAACTTGACATTTTCAAATTTCCAAGGGCCATTTTTGCCAATTTTAAACTCGAGGACCAAACTTGTAATTTCTCAAAACTTTTATATTTTTCACCAAAGGACTAATTTTGACAAGTTATGATTTAAAAGGACCTTTGGTGATTTTTCTTTGAAATTAGGGCTCGGGGACTAGTTTTGACAATTTTAGAAACTGGGGACCTGAACGCCAATTATGCAAACTTTGCTCATTTTTCATCCGATTTTGAACATTTTGCATCCGAAACATATAAAATGCAATTTTGGAATATTTTCGATTTTGATGCATTTCGAGCATTTTAGACGTTTTGCGCTCAGATTGACTCAAAATGATGAGTATTTACACACTCATCATGAGGGTTTCGCCTAGAATACATAAATCATTAGACTAATAATAGTAGCCTATTGGCTTAGTATCTATATTCCGATACTATACTCTTACATATTATCTCTTAACGTTACATAGTTCATAAACGTAGAATGACCATCACTTCTATTACATCTATTACTAAAAGTAATGCTAACAATCTGCCCCTAAGAGATGACATTCCTTCGCCATTCCTTAGTTGTCTTGGATGAGTTGTTGTGAATTGGTCTTCTTTAATCTTGATCTTTGAACCTTGAACGTTGTAGTAGATGAGTCTTGATTCTTTGTTCTTTTAGTTCTTTGTGATCTTGTGATATGGATTTGATTCATTTTCTTGCCTTTGATCGTATATCTTCATCTTGAATTTATCACGTTCTTACCATCATGCTCATACGTCTTGAATAGTCTTGATCTTCATACTTAAGCTCCACTTGACATTGGAACTTGTTCTTGAATTTTTTTTATTGGATCTTGACTTTGATGAAACATTGTCTTTATCTTGATTTCTTTGTCTTAAACGTTATTGATTTAAGCTTTGATGATGATGATAGATGTGTATGTATGAGTTAATGAAACAGGATATCGATGCATGTGGTAGTGCATCTAGAGTGGTTAACATCTTTTTGTACCTGCATTTACAAAGGTTAGATAAGAATCATGCGATTCCAATTGATTGTTGTGAATTTCTTCTTAGAGAATTGATTAAATTCAATTGTTTTACTGATGAATGTCCTGATCCCATTCACCTTGGCCAGGCAAATCAACCGTCCTAATCCCGTTAGGGACAGTTATCAATACATTGGATAAGTCCAAGTAAAGACCTACGTCTTCAGGAATCGATTCGTAATATGAATCTCCTTAGCAAGATTTCTAGCGCTTACGAGTTTAGATATCGAGAGTATTTGCAGCATAGTGTGTAAATACTATTTGAATTCTTACAAGGGCAATTAAAAAATTAGATGCACATGAGTGCTTACAATAATTCTGGTGAGTTGCTGAAGTATATCAAGATATCACTTCACAACTCTAGACCTTTTGATACATAAGTTACCACGGAAACACTAAGCTTAATTCACAAAGAATTAACGAAGCCACAAGTTGTCAGCATTGTTTGATCTTGACACTAGCAGGGATTTTTATTCGATCATCGTGGATCACAAATGTGAATCCTCTCATGAATGTTCTGTCAAGATTACTAAGATATGCGAAGGACTCTAATATTACAGTTTGTGTCCTTATTGATGAACAACAAATGTATGATTGGCCTGTGTCCTGAAGATTTTATGTGTGAATCTCATTTGGCTCTTTAGTAAGCGGAGGCTGGAGCAAAGTGCCACCTTTTTCAATATCAACACATCATGGAGTGAGAGGCCGATAGATTATGTGTTTAATCTCCGTGAGAAATGAAACAAGAATATTCTGAGAGAGACTTGAGTGGCTAGGAATGGGTTGTGCATTTGCATCATTGGGCCCATGATGTCTCTCTTAAATATCTTAATCATCTTTGTGATTAGAGATAACATATGAACTGACCAAGTTTCTTTCCTAAGTTTATGGAGGGTTCATTTCTTTTCACCCTTACATTAACTTTTCTTTTGATGAAATCCTTTGGTTTTTGTTAGTTGGTTTGTTGTAGCGAACATTGAATGCCTTGGATAGCATAGTAAAAGCTTCTATCAAAGGCATAGTGCCTTCATCACAGTCAAGTGATGTATTTTCAGGTACTTGGTAGTGTTGTATCGGTTGTTGTGGAATTTGTTATTGAATCTGATGTTGTGGGATTGTTTGTTGCATGTAGTTGTGATTGGAATATTATGGTTGATGTGGGTTATACGGTGGTAGGGATGTTGGTGTATTAGAAATCAATGCTAGTGGATCATGATTCTTCAAAATCTTCTCTTTCTTTACTTCATCAGCTTCAACTTGGTTTTGCTTTAGGAAATCATAGAGTTGATCAAAGTTCACCGCATGCAAGTCCTTGGTTTGGTTAACTATTGTGACATAGCATCCTCATTATTCTTGAATACTGTTGATGAACTTGATGTCGCTTACGATGGTTTTTGGAGTCAACTTGTTTTTTGTAAGCTCATTCGTTAGAGTGAAAAACCGATGATAGTAAGATTCAATGGTTTCTCCAGGTGTAGATGTAAACTTCTCAAAATCAGTTAATAGTTTATTCTCCATGTCGTGCTTTCCAATTTCACTTCCATCACATAACCTTCTAACTCTTTCTCACATTGCATTTGCACTTTCATAGCTATCCACTGCAACAAATATCTCTCGTGACAATCCCAGTTGGATTAAGGGGATTGCAAGATCATCATCTTCGATTTGAAGTTTGTCTTCATCACTGTACTCTGCTTCTGTTTGATCACGTAAATGAGGTAGAACTGGTGGTGTAGGATTATGATCTCCCGGTTCTTGGATTTTTCGTAGCTTAAAAGGTCCTTCCATAATGGATTTGATGATGAGTTTTTCATCGGATTTGGTTATGAGATAACGAAGCATACGACTTTGCCATTAAAGATACCTACCTTTCTCAAGCATAAGAGAACGGTTTTCATTACCAGCTGCGTAAATATCTTGTTGAGTCGTCATTGTGTAAAGTTGATTTTGGTTTGATGATGTGTTATTGGTGCTTAAAAATTTCTCGACAAAAGATGATTCTCAAAAACTTTAGTTACTTATAAGATTAAGTTGTTTAAAGTTTCTTGAAAGTTAAGATCACTTGAAATTTTTGTTTTTAGGTTGTTAGGTTCCTTCTCCACAAAAGTCCAAAATTACTCGAAATCCCCAAGTTACTCGAAACTGCCTTCTCGAAAGTCTCAAATTACTCGAAATGGTGAAATTTCTCGAAAGTTCTAAGTTACTCGAAAGTTGTCTAAGGATGATGAAAATTTCTCGAAACTGTGTTTTTCGGGTTAAAAAGGTCCTTGCCTAAAAAATCAGATTTTTTCTCGAAACTTCCAAAAAATTACTCGAAACTTAGAAATTACTCGAAAATGCCAAGTCACCAAAGTAGTGAAATTTCAACTAACTATGATTTATTAAAACTGCCACCTAGGATTACATGAAACCAATTTTTCTCGAAACTCTGAAATTACTCGAAATTGTTAAATTTGTCGAGAATGCCACGTCTCAAAGTTTATTGGAACCTTAACTATCAAGTACTGCCACGTAGATTTTGAGAAAATTTGAATATTTCGAGAAAAATTCTGGAATAGTAACCTACGAAAAATCCTAAAAGGTGGTTTTTTTGTGATTGTTTTTGGGTGATTCTTAGATGGATGACTAGGTTAACACTTAAACTACTCTAAAATCAAACCTTTAACATAACTAACCGCTAAATCAAAGATTCAACCCCAAGAAAGTTTTCAAAATAACAGGTGTTGTACTATCTTTTCGAAATTGATCCCAAAACACTAACCAACCTAATAAATCTAACCAATAACTATCGTATGGCTCTAGTGCCAATTGTAGGATCACATTCTATCAACTAAAACACAATAAGGTGGTGACTTGATGGTGTTGGTGGTGGTGTACGTAAGATAGAGAGGAAAAGAAGAGAAAGAGAGAGTTTTCTATTTCACATACTAAACACCTACAAGCACACACAAAAGTGGTACTTGTGTGCATACATATACCATCCAAACACCTACAATGGGCTTGCGTTTGGGCTTGGTTCTCGTAGGCTTGGCCTAGAATACAAACTAATACTTGTAACCTATTAGCTTAGTACCTATAACCCGATATTAGACTCTTACATATTATCTCTTAACGTTACATAGTTCCTAAACGTAGAATGACCATCACTTCTATTACTAAAAGTAATGCTAACAAGTAGCTAGATTAACCCTGCGCCCCGCAGCGGAGGGCAAGTGAAATATATCCTCTTTGTATACAATTATGTTTAGTTTTTGTGTGTGTGTGTAATATCTCCATTATCACCAACATAAACTAGCATCGTTAGTCCTTTATACTAATGGCCGTTAGTAAATAACTGAAATTTGGTTTACTTTAAGTCTTCGTCCATTTTTACACGTTTTTGTCCGTTTTTGCAAGTTTTCGTCCGTTTTACACGCTTTCATCCGGTTTACACGTTTTCGTTCGTTTTACACGTTTTTGTCCGTTTTTACACGTTTTCATCCGTTTTAGAATATTTTCATCCCTTTTTCCACGTTTTTGTCCGTTTTTACATGTTTTCGCCTGTTATCATCTGTTTTTGCTCGTTTTCGTTGTTTTTGAACATTTTCATCCGTTTTTACACTTTTTCGCCCATTTTTACACGTTTAAAATTGAATAAAAACGTGTGAGGATTGATAAAAATGGACGAAAACGTGTTAAAACTAACAAAAACATGTAAAAACGGACAAAACGTGTAAACGAAAGAAAATGTGCAAAAACGGACGAAAACGTGTAAAAACAGATGAAAACGTGTAAAACGGACGAAAACATGTAAAAATGAACGAAAACATGCAGAAAGGACAAAACGTGCAAAATTGGACGAAAACATGCAAAAACGGACGAAAACGTGTAAAAACGGATGAAAACGTGGCAAAACAAATGAAACTGTGCAAAAATGGATGAAAACGTGTAAAAACGGATGAAAACGGACAAAAACGTGTAAAACAGACAAAAGCATCTAAAACTAAATAAAACGTGTAAAAACAGACAAAATCATGTAAAAACGGACGAAACTTGCAAAAATGGAAGAAAATGTGTACAAACGGATGAAAACGTGTAAAAACGAACGAAAACGTAAGAAAAAGAAATTTTAAGTTATTTATTAACGGCCGTTAGTAAAGGACGAACGATGATAGTTTATGTTGGTGATAATGGTGACATTGTTCATAATTTGAAGGTTTGGTTGGTGATAATGGTATTTTAAAGAGTACATTACCCGTAATTGAAATTTTAAAAAAATTCGTTAGTATTTTAGGTTTTTAACGGGGGAATCTATACACACTCCCCAAACCTCCTATATACACACCTTTTTATGCATAGTGAGGTTGTACTGTGTGCATATCGATGTTGTACTGTGTGCATAGCGGTTTGTACTGTGTACTATAGGGGTTGTTGCTATAGAAAGAGAATTGATACTTACAACATTATTTTTTATTTTTTCACTACAATTATGCATATAATATGTTGTAACTTATGAATTAATATGTCACATTGTGGTGAACGAATAAAAAATGGTGATATAAGTATCACCTCCCTTATAGAAACTCCCATTTTTAACCCTAAAAAATCCACTTAAACTAGATGAGAAGTAATTGACACACTCATTAATTTGATTGGGACACTCAATGTACAAACAGTTAAAGCAGTTTATATTTACAGTATTATTATTTATTGCGCATTTTGGAGTGTCCAAATCAAATATGGGAATGTGCAAATCATCTCCCAAACTAAATGTAAGTTTTAATGATATACGCCATACAATCACTTGATTATTCTGATAGTATGATAACGCTACATGCTTCGTTCGGGGTCAAAGGAACTTCCTTTTCGTCGAGCAAGTTTTTCAACACCCTAGGCAGTGAACCTAATCGTTGTAGTGTAGTATTAGGGTAAGCCACGGAATTGATATCGCTCTCTGGGGAATAGGAATGCTAGTGAGAAGTTACTACGCTAAGGTTGGGGTTGAGGAAGATTATTTTTATCTTTTATGTTTTTAGGAAATGGAAAGGTACGAATCTCGGGGTATTGGATTTGGGGTTGGTATTTCTACCGATTACTCTACTCGTCTAATTATCTAATCTAAGGTGTATGTAGTCTATGTCTAATTATTGTGTGCTCGTATGATGATTTAAAGATGTGTTTACTTAGGTTTTATTACTCTTTAATTATCTCCTATTGATGGTTGAATTGTCACGTCCTTATTCTTAATCGCGTTGTGTGTCTAAGTTCGTAGGGTATGCGTTTATCCCTAACTCTTTGAAACTACCAAAGGTTATTCCCAACAAAATCTCTAGGATTTATAAACTTAACACTAAAGTACTCTTCGGATGGTTTAGCCTACAATGACTCTAGGTACTATAAGCTAAGGTTCACAAAGATTAATCAAGCATTAACTACACAACGGATGATCTATCGCAATACTAGATCATTAACAATTAAGATAAGAGACAACCAATCAATATTTAATAATTATGTTTCATATTCCCTAAGCAAACACACAAGTAAATTAGCCGGACATGAGAAACATGCAAGCATACACATAATTAATTGAAGACATAATTGAATTAATGAAGTAAAACATTTATCTTGATGTAAGATAGGGTATGGAACCCTAAAATACTGTACAAGACAGCCTTGGTTCGGTTTAGGTTTTTACTCCAAAAGACTACACACTGAAAACTAAAAAATTCGGATTCTATATATAAGATTACACATGCTAAAAAAATTCGGATTCTATATATAAGATTACACACGTTATTGATTCGGATTCAAGTTCTAGAATCTATTATACTATCGGTTCACACTCTAAGCATTAAAGATGAATGCTTTAATTCCTACTAATCTAAGGGTGATCCTCACATTTTGGGTGGAATGTAAGTGGTAAAGGTTTTTGTGCTAGTCATATAACTTCCTATCCATGAGACGCTTTATTAAGACTAATGGCCCACTCCTATATGTCATGAAAAATTGAAAATTTTGTGCCAAAATTACCCTAACCGACATTTTATCATGGTTTATTACGCAAATGCAATTGGACAAAGCAAATAGTCAAGGATAAGCATAGTTTCAAAGTTCCGCTTTATTTTCCTCCCACACTTAAACCGAACATTGTCCCCAATGTTCCCGAAAGTATCAAAGTTATGATAACGGAAGGTAATTAAAAGCGAAAGAAACTAATACTCCCCGATTAGCTCGGTATGATCCGTGTAAAGTGGTGGTTACATCTTTCTTCAAGAACGTTTGCGTGAAAAGCTCCTTCTCATCTTATGTATCTTCTTCTTGGTAAATTAAACCCGCACACTTGAAGAAAACAAACGAAACCTTCAAGCAAAATCGGCGGTAACAATATATATAGGACTCTACTAAACTAGGATATAATGCTTGTGGAATGGATGTTTGCTGCACTTTACGGAAAATTAAGACCGAAAATTCTAAAATTTATAAGTAGCTCGAAACGAGAAAAATAATCACTGTTTTTGCTCCTTCCCGACGCCGTCAGTTGCGATCTCGACGCCACAGTTATCCCGACAAAAAGCGGTGCGATTTTCGGAAAATTTACATCTTTAGAATCGGAAAAATTTCCGCAAAACATCCATTATGACTCGATACAAGCATTTGACTCGAACAAACACACATGTATATCTTTAATTAATTGTAATTCTCATGTTTACGTTTCTTTTGAAAACGTGTGTAATCCTCCCTACACTTATCCCTTATGTAAAATACCTTTATAAGTAATTAAGACGAGGTTAAAGACAAAATAAAGCATTTTTACAAATTTAAACATGAGAATAAACAATCAAAAAAAGATACACGACACAAACAAGCAAACAATTAAGCATGGGTTGCCTCCCACGAAGCTCTTTTCTTTATTTATGAGTCTTGTAGCTAGACTCGAAGTCTTGCCCCTACGTGGTCTTGATCTTAGAAGCTCATTCGATCTCCTTAACCCTTCTCTCATCACGAATATATTCAGGGCCTTATTCAAGACAAGCAGTGTAGTAAACCTTGTTCTTCCAGTCTACTTCAAATGCCGGAATGTTGTCCACATATAAATTATCAATACCCTCAAACTTCTTGTTTTTTGTGGGGCATTATATATTTAACATTCTCGGCTCCATTTGAGAACTTGACTATTCCTTCCTCTCGATCATAAACCATCTTAGACTCCTCTATAAATGGTCTCCCAAGTATTACATCCCCTAAAAACCCATCAATGATGCCCTTAACATTCTCCAAAATCATGAAATCACACCTATATGTGAAGTTACCTACGAAGACATGCAATCCTTTAACCCTCCCAACATAGTTACTTGCTTTCCTAGGGCGAAAGGGGTCCCTCATAGGTTCTAGCTTTTTGCTCATGATCCAATTGTAATAGAACCTAGCATTATATTCATGGGTGCCTTATAGTCAATGTAGGTGTGATCCCTATATAAGTATCCAATCATACACGGTATCTTGATGTTTTTAGGGTTACCCCTTCTTATGCGAGGTTCGAAAGGTGGTCTCGGAAAGTTAACTACGTTATAGTGATAGGCGGTTTCCTTTCCTTTAGGGTATGAGTCGAAATACCCCCTAAGTTATTCCTCCTCCTTATTATCATCCATAATTTCTAACACCTTATAATCTCCATCTTCTAAGTCATCATCCGAATCACTTGAGGTCGAATCACTATCTAAAGTGTTAGTAGATTACTTAAGGGCTTCCTTAAGCGTATTTTCAATTATCCTATTTAGTTTCCTAAGCTCTCCAATTTCACTAACAATACGAGCTCGAAGTTGGTTGGTAAAGGCTGGTGAAGTGTTGTTTGGCGAATTATCACCTTCCATGATGAAAAGTGATGGGGTTACGAACAAAGGTCACGAAGAAGGGGGATAAACTAAGAGAAAGCTAAAAATTGGGAAAAAAGCTTACTTGATAGGAATCAAGCAAGGAAACCTAAACGAGGTGGACTCCTAACTAGCTATTCTATTCCCCGGCAGCGGCGCCAAAAACTTGATACGCTTACGCAGCGCTGCTCGGGTCATAAGAACTTCCTTTCGTCGAGCAAGTTTTTCAACACCCCAGGCAAAGAACCTAATCGTTGTAGTGTAGTATTAGGATAAGCCACGGAATTGATATCGTTCTCTGGGGAATAGGAATGCTAGTGAGAAGTTACTACGCTAAGGTTGGGGTTGAGGAAGATTATTTTTATCTTTTATGTTTTTAGGAAATGGAAAGGTACGAATCTCGTGGTATTGGATTTGGGGTTGGTATTTCACCGATTACTCTACTCGCCTAATTATCTAATCTAAGGTGTATGTAGTCTATGTCTAATTATTGTGTGCTCGTATGATGATTTAAAGATGTGTTTACTTAGGTTTTATTACTCCTTAGTTATCTCCTATTGATGGTTGAATTGTCACGTCCTTATTCTTAATCGCGTTGTGTGTCTAAGGTCGTAGGGTATGCGTTTATCTCTAACTCTTTGAAACTACCAAAGGTTATTGCCTGCAAAATCTCTAGGATTTATAAACTTAACACTAAGGTACTCTTCGGATGGTTTAGCCTACAATGACTCTAGGTACTATAAGCTAAGGTTCACAAAGATTAATCAAGCATTAACTACACAACGGATGATCTATCGCAATACAAGATCATTAACAATTAAGATAAGAGACAACCAATTAGCATTCAATAATTAAGTTTCATATTCCCTTAGCAAACACACAAGTAAATTAGCCGGACATGGGAAACATACAAGCATACACACAATTAATTGAAGACATAATTGAATTAATGAAGTAAAACACTTATCTTGATGTAAGATAGGGTATGAAACCTAAAATACTATACAAGACAGCATTGGTTCGGTTTAGGTTTTTACTCCAAAAGACTACACACCGAAAACTAAAAATTCGGATTCTATATATAAGATTACACATGTGACGGCGTCACCCATTTGATTTGTGATGCCGTCGGGTCGCCGTTATTAGGGTTTCGTCTTGGCCATGTTAGTCTTGTGACGGCGTCACCTTATGCTTGTGACGCCGTCCCCTTCAGTTTCTGACGTCGTCTCGATCAAATCTAGGCCATCGAGGTTGCGACGCCCTACTCTTTTAAAACCTGAAGCCGTCACTTGTAAATGAGCAATTTGGCTACTGAGCCGTCACAAAAGTTGTCCGACGGCGTCACTAGTTGTGCTCGACGCCACCTTCGGCCCAAAGAACCCGAGTGTCTCGATTCTCGACTTTGGCCATTTTCTTCAGATATTCGCGCATTTATGTCCGAATAAGTGTCATTCCAGCATTTTACCTTCAAGATACCTAAAAAGTAAAAATGAACGATATTAAGTAATAACGGATACAAAAGTGATCAAATAAGGGCTTAAACGACCCCTCAAAAAGGTACATTTTAAAACCTTATCATAGTACATATAACATGCACTACGTGGACATGCAATAATATATGGGAACTGATTTGCACACAATACAAATTGATTGAGACACTCCAATAATGCATGACAGACTTGTACCGTATTAATATTATGCATTAACTATTTATACAGTTGAGTGTGCAAATAAAAAGTTGAAGTGTGCCAATCATCTCCCATAATATATACCCACCTTTTGCAATAATGTACGGAGTGTAAAAGCTTTTCAAATTAATTTGGTATTTATATCTTTACAGAGTGAAAATGAGTAAAAATCATGTAAAGGTATAAGCGTCAATACACTCTAAATTAGAGTGTCCCAATTAATCAAAAGAAAGTGCAAATCACCACCCTTATCAAAAGTTACAGATTTTCTTATTATGCGTTTTAGGGAGCTCATGTATCTTAGAGCAGAAGGTATCGAAGCAATTGACACACATTTGCTCCCATTTCTATGGTCGGCGGCGCCAACTCCTTACCACCCAAGGTGCCAAAGTTGTGTTAAATCCTCCTTGAGCCATTTGAATGGCTCACGCCAAAGAGAAAAAAAGTGACCATCTTTTTTCTTTTTTTTTTTTTTTTTGAGTGAGATTTTAGTGGGACCCAATAATATGTTAGCCAGACATGAGGAGGGTGTTTTAGTTATGAAAAATGATTGTGGCGCCTAAAATACGCGACTAATCATGCCTAATAGACGTGTGAATAAATTATTGGTTTGTGAAGAAGTTGGTCTCTCCCGTCCGTCCCCATAGGATCTTGACGACACATATGTTTAGATATTATTAAAAGATACGAAGCAAGATCCCAATCAATGCTCGTTAGTTATTAGAAGGAGAAGATGTGGCGTTGATATGACATACTAATAACGTGTTATTCGTATACACGATATCTTGTACTCTTAGAATCTATTTGCTATTTTGCTGCTTGCGGCTGTAAAACATTGTTACTGTATTATCAAACAAAAAATACATATTTTTGAAAAAATTATCACTAATTTGATGCATGTAACGATATTTTTACCAAGATACCAATAGAAAACGTATCTTTAATTTTAATAGTAACTCGATTCAGAGATAATTGATAACCTTAATCAGTTATACACGTTTATTAAAAGTAGGAAATATTTCGAAACACACTAAAAATATATAGCATAGTAGAAACAAAATATCACCTATATATCTCTTTGCTTGTAATATGTTGTCGTAATCCTTAATTTGCTTATACTTTTATTGCTCGAGCTTAATAAAAATCCCGCCATTTGGAAAAATAATAGTAAAATACAAGTTTGAAAAAAAATAATAATAATTAAAAAAAAAAAAAAAAAAAAAAAAAAAAAAAGGGTAAGCGCATTTTTGTATCTAACATAAAAATCTTGATCAAATGTTCGGTCACTTAATGAGAAATTTCATGTGATATTTTAATATTTTCTCAAAAAAGAATCATAGAGTTGTAAATTTTCTCCAACTTTAACACGAGTGAACTGTTAAGTTATGATGGTCCCAGCTATGGTTGCTTAAGCTAGTGCACCAACACTATATATATTAGGCTAGTCGCATTCGAAGAAATAACATCGGTTGGGTGTGCAAAATTTTTGTGCACAACCGATATAGACATCGAACACATCGATTGTGAAGGTGGGGCGGCACATCGGTCGAGCAAGGAAGAAATGCAATATCGAGTGAGTTTGCGCTCGATGTCAAATCAACACAAGTTTTAAAATTTGATCGTTTGATCTCAGAACTAAAAAAAAAAAAAATCAAACCAAATTTACCAATCTATAAATACCAACTTCACCTCAAACACATTTCTTAACACGCATTTCAAACACAATTCAACCTCAAAATACTTCTCAACACAAGATTTAATATGGCTTGCCGCCCCCCATTCTGTTGAAGATATGCAGAGTGACGCTCAAAATCAATGCAATATCGACGATGAGGCTCGAAAAACGCTATTATAAGCGCCATCGAATTGTTTGACCAGCGCGGCGGAGAAGGAACAAATGAGACAAAACTACCGAGTTGAACGACATTACTCCGAAAGAAAAGTCGCGATCGACAAATTTTGAAAGATCAAACCCAAGAAGATCGCGAGGTTCTTGACAAGTTGTGGCGGTGTGTTTCGATGATAACGAACAACGCCGAGACCAAAATCAATTGGAGCTATCGGAGAACAAAGACGATGGTGTGAGCGAGGAAGATTTGACTCGCTCGGCGGATTCTCTTCGCTCGCTCGACTCAGATGACTCTGCACGCGGGCGTTCGATTAGATTTATAATTTATGTATTTTCATTGTAGTGTTTTTTTTTTTTTTTTTTTTTTTTTTTAATTCGTAGTGTAATGTTTTTTTTTTTTTTTTTTTTTTTTTAATTTCGAATGTAATGCTTTTTAATTTGAATGAAATTTAAATTTAATGTTAAAAATGTTTGAATTTAAAAAAAAAAAAAAAATAAAAATAAAAATTTTGGTCGTCGATCGAGGATCCGGGTTGTCTCTGCGTCATTTGGAGAGAAAATGACGTGGTAGGGTTGTCTCTGCGTCATGACCGACCAAATTTTACAAGAACTTCTGTCGTTTTTAGCACTCTAGATTTGAGCATATTATTAACTTGCTTATTAATTTCAACAAATTTAACTTAATTAAAGAATGTTTCTATAGATAAGACGCAAAAAAAATAGAATAACGTTTATCATGATTATTGTTAGTGACAGTTTAGTTATTTAAGACAAGATCATTTACGTACCAAACTTTATTTGCATATAAAGAAATCAATCTTTACCCTCTATCTTCATTCAATAGATGAGATTAAAAAAAAAAACAAAAAAAACAAAAAAAAAAAAAACAAACTTATTTTCATCAATCTTTTCAAATATTAATATCTTTTAAACCATTAATCGTTAAGCGAAAAAAATATATCATCATGACGAGCATTTAATTTCGACAAAAATATTTTTTTACGTTTTTTCCACGTTTTTTTCAGTTTTTTTTTTTTTTTGTTGTTGAGGCTTGCATAAAGAAATCACATGTGATTAAACACTATTTTGAATATACTAATAAAATTACATGTGATATTTGTGTTAAATCACATATGATTTTATTACATATCATATATGATTTATACTAATATCACATGTGATTTTATTAGAATATTTAAATGAGTGTTTAATCAAATGTGATTTTTTATGCAAGTTCCGACAACAAAGAAAAAAGAGGAAAAATTGTTAAAAAAAAAGTCTAAAATATATTAAAAGGCTCGTTTATAGAAAGATGATTAAATGCTGGTTGTAATGGTAAAATTTGTTTTGTCTGACGATTAAGGTTCATGAGGCATTTAAATTATAAAAAAAATATGCGAAGTATTAAAATAATTTTGAACTCAACCCTTAATTTTATTTAGGATTAAGATTCTCTCAAGTTAGAATGAACATGATGGATCAAGATCCTTTCAAGTTGCATAACACAACTTGAGTCAAGTTGCATAACACAACCTGAGTCAAGTTAGATGATTGTGAGCTATTGGATTTAATCTAATGGTTCAAATCAATTCTTTTGATTTGAACCATTGGATTAAATTCAATGGCTCATAAGTCCCTAACTTGAGTCAAGTTGAGTTTCTAACTTGAGAGGATCTCCCTCCGAACATAATAGGTCATGTTTCCTCACATACAAAATTGTGGGGTCTACTGCGGGACCCGGTCTTTCTTTTGTTTGTGAGGGAACATGACTTATCATGTTCATTCTAACTTGAGAGAATCTCAATCATTTTATTTAAGATAAATGGTGAGAATGAGTCTTTTGGTATATGAGAAAAGTTTTGATATACTACCTCCGTCCCAAATTTTAAGTCTAGTTTGACTTTTTGACTCAAACTTTGACCTTAAATATTTTTGTTTGTATTATATAATATTTGATGCAAAATATATAAATGGATTGTGTTTTAAATGTATTTTCATTTGGTATAATTTTCATCAAGTGTTATATAATACAAACGAAAATATTTAAGGTCAAAGTTCGAGTCAAAAAGTCAAACTAGACTTAAAATTTGGGACGGAGGGAGTATAAAATAACTCTTCTCTTTAAGACCACATACTTGGGTAATTTCAGGAATACATTTATTTTTGTGCATACTAATAGACAAAATCACCACCATATATTTAGTTTGATCTAATTATTGAGATTAATCTAAGATTTATTATATAAAACCTATTTTATTGTCCTCCATCCTTTTATTCATCATTTATTATACACACTTTAAGTGTGTTTCTCTCTCCTAATTTTCCCCCAATCTTAGTTACTTTCCTTCATCTACATCATCATCTGGATCCATAACCAGTCTTTAAGTATTCCAATCATAAATGCCTATTATTCTCATTTCGATCTTCATTCTGATCATCTTCATCATTAAGTGTGGTGGATACCGGAATCTTAGCTTTGGTTAACCGGCGGTGATGTGGAAACGTTTTCCGGTAACGGTGACGAGAAGATAACTTCATTATATGTTGAATATGATGAAGACGAAAATATGACGTTTTCATCTTTCAGTTGTCGTGGTTTCCCGATACGGCGGAGATAATGGTGGTTGTGGTGGTTTTCATGAATGGAGGAGGGTTGTTGGTTCACCGAAAAATATTGAGTGTTAATCGTTGACCAACAAACACCTCCTTATGTGTCTTATTTTTTAATTTTGTTTTTGATTAGTTGTTGAGTGATGAAAATTGTGTTTAATTTGTTGATATGTTGTTTTAACTTGCTTATAAGCTATTTAAGATAGTGTAATTTTGCTTTATTAAGATGTTAGTTTAATTTTGCTTTTAACTGCATTTGATTGTTGTTTTTTCTGTGTAATTGTGCTAACATCAAGAAACACCTTCGGGAGGTTGAGGTTGATTGAAATAAGTATCCATTTCTAGAGAGAGAAAGTAGAGAGAGAGAAAGGTGAAAGAAAAGTGTTTTATTAGATAAGAATGAATGAAATGTTACACTATTTTCTTACACCCCTCATAGAGAGTCATGAGGGGTATTTATAAGCCTTTTACAATACTAGTTTTCCCTGTGTACAATATTAGTCCCTGCGGGTGCAACTATATTACGTATCTAGTTCAGTTTACGTGTAAGACGCTATCTTCACAAAATGGTAAAGCTAACAAATTGCTTCATTTTAAAGCTGTTTTGAATCAGCTTTGTATCATATGTGTAGTATCACTAGTGATATTTTAAGTTAGTATAATTTTGCTTATTAGTAAAGCTCTTAGTTTAATATTGCTTGAATTGCATTTGATTATTGTTTTTATTGATGTGAATGCTTAATATTAAAGTTGTTTTGAATATGTTATGTATCATATATGTAGTATCACCTGTGATATTCAAGTCGATTATAGTGTACAATCTTATTAGTTAAGCTCTTAGTTCTTTTTTCTTGAACTCCATTTTGGATTAATGTTTTTATTAATATGAATGCTTCATATCAAAGATTTTTTGAATATGTTCTTCATCATATGCGTAATATCACATGTGATATTTTAAGTTGATGATAGTATAATTTTGCTTATCAATTAAGCTGTTAATTTTAATTTTTCTTGAACTGCATTGGATTGTTGTGTTTTTGTTGATGTGATTGCTTGAACTGCATATGTGTAGTAGGCCTGAGCAAACCACCCGAACGGACCGGACCGACCGACGGACCGATCGAGACCGGACCGGACCGACCACATTCGGTCCGGGCCCCAGTCTCGGCTTTTAGGCTAATTCGGTCTCGGTCTTGGTCGGTCAGGTCTGGTCCGGATCACAAACCGACTATTTTGCCTTGTTAGACCTAACTAACCGACGGATCGACCGAGACTGGACCGATCACATACGGTCCGGTCCTCGGTCTCGGCTTTTTGACTAATTCGGTCTCAGTCTTAGTCGGTCCGGTACGAGACCCACCGCTAATGTGTAGTATCACTTGTGATATTGTTAACTTGATGATAGTTTACAATGATTACTAGTTAAGCTTTTATTATATGGCATGTACAATATCAATTTATGATACTTCATTGTGGTTTAGTAGTTTTAGTTATCACATGTGATAATTTAGTTTTACTTTCATTGTTAAAAATATGAAGTATCACTGTGATACATATAAATAAAGTTCATATACCTGAATACTAGTTAAATATCACGTGTGATATTATGTGTTTTATGTTTTTTCTTTTTTATTATTTTTTTTGTTTTGTTTTTATGAAGGTGTTGTATAACAAAAAAGATGGTTCAGTTGGCTGTTGTTGTCAGCTTTTTGTTCGCTGTGAGATTTTATGTCATCACATATTTTATGTATTCAAGAATTGTAATGTAGTGTGTATTCAGAATAGTATATACTTAAGCTTTGGACAAGTGATTTTATTCCACCTGATTTGAGGAAGAAAAAGTCTTGTTATGCTTAGAAGAATGAAGTGATAAAGCATAAAATGATTAAATGTTTACATCATTTATGAGTTTTTATGAGTTTACTCTTATATATCACTTGTGATATTATACTATAATTATTGATATATAGTGTGAAACCGCTTTTGGAAAATGGTTATGTTGTTAAAAAGAAATACTAAAATGATGCAACTATTGGTTGATTTTGAGAATATCTCATTTTTTTCATACTTGGTTATATACATTTTGACATTTTGTTATTCACAATCATTTATCTCTACTAATATAACACTGTAAAGAAGAACAAAATTTTGTGTATTTTGTGGCATAATCACTTAATATGAATATCACTTAAGATAAAATATTAAAATGATCAAATGTTGACATCATTCATGTATGTTGTATTTAGTTGTACAAAAGCATGATCATTTTTCTAGATTACCAGTTTTGTAAACATAAAGACATAACAAAAATACAAATCGTCTTTCAAAAAAAAAACATAAAGTATTTTTCAAGAAACTCTCTTTCAAATCAATCTTCTAATAGTTGATTTCTTGAGCATCTCAATTTTGTCACTTTTGCGGGTCTCTCCTTCAGTTGTTCATCGGTGGACGGATGTCCATAACTCATTAAGTGTCTGAGAAACAAATTTTTCTGCAAAAGGAAAACATATTTATCATATATTACTTACCACTATTTATCTCTTGTGATATTACTCTACCTATAAAATATAAGGGGGTGCATGGTAGGATGTTTTTGAGGGTGGGTAATGGTAAAAATAATGAAAAATAATGTTTGGTGCTATATAATTGAATGACTCATTACCCAATAGTGGGTAATAGACCATTACCCAATAAATTGGAGGGAATGTTTTTTTCTCCTTTTCCATTTCCCTACTATTATCATTATCTTTCCCTTTCCCTTTCCCTTTCATGAGTTTGAACCAAGCACACCCTAAGAGTAGATATACTACCAATCAACAATCATTTCAACCGCATATATCATAGATGATATACTACCAATCAATACTAGTATCAAATGTCATTGTTAAACCTATTGAAACATGCACAATCTATCCATTAAACAGAAAAATCAACGACAAATCTAACAGTAGCATCTTATTGGCCTAATATCTATTTTTTTTTTTGTTAAACCTAACCTCTAATCTCTCATATTATCACAAAAATCATTACAACATCACAAATTACCAACAATTAATCAGTAAAACACACTATTAATGATTCTATAACAGTAAAAACTAAAGTATTATCACAACAATGCAACAACAAACAACAAGAATTAACAAAAACATAAAAATCTTCATAAATAGAATCAAAAACATAGATAAAATACACAAATAAGAAAAAATCACAAAATAATAGTTAAATAACAACGAAATAAGTATCGCACCATTAGCCGATTTTGAATCCTTTCATTTTCAACCGTTTTTTACCGGATCTATTTTTTTAGGTCGATTAATCCATTTTAGGTGTTTTATGTGACTTTAATGGTTAAATCGTTGTCGATTTTTGATTTTAAACGTTTTGGGTTTGATAATATTGAGAGAGGAGAGAGAGAAGCTGAACAATATATTATTGTGTGTGGTTGAGATGTAGATAACATATGTGAGATTTTTGTAGGTTTAAGTGGGAGAGAGTTAGGAGAATTTACAACTTTGGTCCCTCAGTGTATTTTCCTTAAATCATGTTTGTTAGATATGTGGTCTAGTTCAATCCTTAAGTATATAGTGTTTTGTTAGTATGCAAAATAACTCAACTCTATATTTTTTATCAAAATTTTAGAAAGCTGGTCTCTTTCACTGAATTATTTTATGGGTGTGTTTGGGAAAGGCTTATATGGGGCTTAAATTTCAAAAATAAGTCTCAACCCAAAAATAAGTCTCGTATGACGTAGAGGCTTATAGGAAGACTTTTGAGATTATAAGTCCCAGCCCAAAAATGAACCACAACCCTGAAAATGAGGCTAAAATTTTTAGACAGGGCTTCTAATATGTTAAATTATTTAATTACCTACAAAAATATCTAATATATAGATACGTTAATTTAATTATATGTATTTTTTAGTAATTTTACAATAATAAGCTTCAACTTAAATTAATTTGTCAAAATTTATTAAAATAAAATTTAGTTTAGAACTTATAATATGTTTTCGCCCAACTTTAGTCCTAAATTTCGCTTTTAACCTCACCGGTTTTAAACATACCTTAGGTCATCCCAATCGTTTGGGTAACATCGGTCGGTCACCACCTTTGACCTATGTCGACATCGGTTATTTCGATTGTGGTGGATCGGTTGCATCATCGGTCGAGGATATATCGGTTGAAATCTCGACCGACTTTTTTTTACACACTAAGGCTGGTCCCACTTGATATTTAATAAAAATAACTTGGTAATCGACTGTGCCAACTTTGTCGTGTCTGGTTGTCGGAAAGAAAAAGCTGATGTGACGAGGTCATGCTCAATCACTATTGGGACCAACCTTATCTATGTAACTGTTTTGTTCGAGGTTTACAAAATTTTTAACCAAATAAAATATCAGATATGCGTGGGCTTGCAGGACAGCAGGAAGTTTCATATGTAGCTTTAATAACCGCCGAAAACTAACCGGAACTTATATATACTCTTTTCCTTTACTGTTAGTGAACACATTCATATAACCTGGTCATCACTTGTGGTTGAATTTAGTCCAGCGAGTTAGTTAATTAATCGGATCTCTATGACTTTGAAGTTACTCTTTTCCTTTACTGTTTTTTACCGTTCAAACTAAAGTTCACACTTCTTATAGTAACAAAAAAAGTTTAGATGTTCTCACACACCTTTATGTCTTTGTCTAATTAGCCTATAAGTGTTGAGAAAATAATCTTATTAATTTACATTGTTCAAACAACATTTAAATCCATCAACCAGTCAAAAAGATAACAAACGTATCTTATAGGTAATTTACTAATTTTCAACATTTTGCTTGCTTACGTAAGTACATTATAATTGTTAAAAACTGATAGCTTGAAGAGTCTTTGTAGAATTTGTGGCACGGTGACCTTTATTTTCGGCTCTTTATTAAGAGTAGTTTACAACAAGGTTTTCAAGATCGGGATTTTATTCGGGATCATTTTCGATTTTGTAAGATCAAGATCGTAAGGTTTGATCGAGATCCTAAGACCCTACTGTAATGTCTTTTTCTTAATAGTCTTTGTAATATTATTCAAATTCACAAATTATTATATATTATAAACACAAAGTTATATGAATGTTTTATGGAAATGTTGTCCTAAATTATGAATACTGAATTTTTAAGAAGATTAACATGTTGTTTTTTAAATCCTATTAAATATAATCAATAACTTTGTAGTTTTTTAGCTTTCCGTTCGAGAAAAGTATGATCGGATTGGATTAGAATTTAAGATCCTATGGTCAAGATCGGGATCCTATAAGATCTTAAGCTTGCTAAGATCCTATGTAGGATCCGGATCATTTTGCCATTGTAGTATCGTAAAATCATAAGATCCTAATATCAGGATCGGAATCCTGACAACCATGGTTTACATATATACCAAAATAATATACAAGCAAAAATATATCATTTACATACCAAAAAATTTCAGCATAGTAAAGGACAAATATCTGTCACCCATTTTTCTATTGAGAAAAAATAAGAGGATTAATTATTATAATAATTTAAAATACAATTACATCTATTTTATATAATTTAAATATCTTATAAAGCTTTAATCGTGGTAGACATTTTATTATCTTTTAATAAACGATTACTATCATATACTTTTGAAGATTTTTTTTTTTTTTTTTTTTTTTTTTTTTTTTTTTTTTTTTTCAGTATTGAAATTCGCATGACATGATTTAAGACTAATATAGCAGTTGAAACACGAAACAACTGTATTAAATTGGCATAAGTATTTTGTATAAATTAAATACTTTTCTCGTTTTTGGCAATGAAAAACGCATATTCATGGCTTTCCAACTATATATATCAGACACAATATTTACATTAAGTATTATAGTTGTCACACCCCCAAAATGTCGTAGCGGAAAGGTAACCGAAGGCGTGACGTTCATAGCATAAAAACAAGATGTAAAGAACGACTTCTATATGTGTCGTTTTCAAAATACACATTCGATTAAGCAAACAAGTTTCAACAAGAACAAGTTTTAAAAGTACACATCACAAATGAAAATAGTTCTAAGTTCACATCGTGTGTCATAGTTATGCAAGAAATCTTCATAATGGTGAGACCGCATGATAAAACTCTATGAGTGATGCTCCAATGCTTACCAAGCTAGCAAGATCAATGACGTGAGAAATACATGCTAAAACGTCAACATAATGTTGGTGAGTTCACATGTTTAAGTAAATGTAAATGCAGACCACAAGGTTTACGTGTGTGACCATTATAACAAATACAATGTCACAAAAAAAAAGAATTACTACTGCACTAAGCTCGCGACCTCGAAGCCTTAACGTACTCCGTGTGTATATATGTATGCCCATGTAGGTGTCTTATTAAACACCCAAAGTTCTCTTATGATATGCGTCCGTTTGACCGGTACCTTCGGTCAAGTAACCGTTACTTACCCGGACGAGGGTGTCAACCCAATAGATTTATTCACAACATTCGTGCTTACAAGTAATTAACAGTTCATGATAAATGGAGACTTAACGACAAATGTGTTAACATCCGTAAATATTTTATGTACTTGTGTCCGTATGTAAAATCAAGCAATGTATTCTCACCCTAAGTATTTCAAAACAAGTATAAAGTAGTAAACAAGGGGCTATGAAACTCGCCTCAAGTAAGTAGTGAATAGTGGAAAGTATAACGTAGTTCAACGAACAAGTAATCCTATCCGCAACCTAAGTAAGTAAGCAGTCTTAGGGAAGATACGATATTTACTATATGCATATGAGCTTTATAAAGTTTTATCACCCTTATATATTTGTAGTGAAGTTTTATAAAATTACGTAAGTCAAAACGTGTAGGAAAAATATGTAAAACGCGTTTTTAGTCTTAAAAACTCTATTACAAGCTTGCTGATTTTAAGTAAAACACGACTTAAAGAGGGCTCAACTTCTTCGTTTCTAGCCCATTTTGGTCATTCAACTCTCTATATGCAGGTAAATATGTCTATTTTCAATAAATCAAGGACTCGGTTTGTAAAAACACGTTTTAGATGTCAATGTATACCAATTAACCTACTGACCTGCTGTTTACATTTTGACATAAACTTTTACCCAACTTCATGGGACTATAACTCACTCATTTTTCATTTAATTTTCAAATATCCAGCTGCTATAGTTATATTTATGTCTTACCTTTCCAAAAGTCCAATTAGAGTTCCCGTGGTGGAGTTTAGGTCCTCCATCTAGGCATTTTGTGTTGAGTACTCAGATTTGTAACTTTTCCGACTTCGCATCAAGTGTTATAAACAGTAACAAAAATCTAAAAATTATAAAATTAATATGGGAACATCCTAAGACATATATCTAGTTGTGGTATGAAGGATTTTGGACCAAAGTTATTTTAAAGTGGTTTTCTCTAGTGCATAAGTTGATTATGATTTTGGGACAGATTTAGGGTTTTCTAAATTAACTTTAAAACACTTTCATCACAACAAAACATATAGAGGTGATATAAAAATAAGCATGAGAAGTTAGATATGAATGAAATGAAGTATGAATTGGGTTTATGAGTGCTTACAAAGAGGTGGTGAAGATTTGAGAACCCAATTGTGCACTAAATACCCAAAACTAAATAGAAAACCCTAGCTTAATATCAATAACACTTAACCAAGTCTTAACCAAAATTATATCAAGCTTAATACCTTTTCCTTCTTTATTTGTTTATGCCATTTTAAGAAGAGAAAAGTGAGGGTGGGTTTGTGTTTTGTGAGTGTGAATGAAGAGTGTTGGGTTGCATGGTTTATATAGAAACAAAAGGGGTAAAACTTGAATCTCATTTCTATTCCAATAGTAGCTAGTGAACCCAAAATGGACCTTGAGTATGTTGGTGGCTTGGTGCTTGTGTGCCATATTTTCGGTGTTCAAAAGAGGAAAAAGAAAGGATCGAAATGTGTAAAAAAGTCACATGATCATCTAGGTTCTCAGTCGTAAGACAAAAGAGGCTAAATGGGTAATTCAAGGAAAAAGCACAATGTTGGGGTTTCTTCATATGGTGGCCGGCCAAGGGGTACGTCAAAAAGAGGGGGAATTCAATTTGAATGTATATAAGTATAGTTATGTATGTATTAATAGGAAAGGTGGTGTATGTGTGCATACATGAACTTAAATGCAAGATGTAGATGTTTTAAGTAAATGTGAAACCAAATGTATAGACTTATAAAAAAAATTAAAAAAATCATATAATACTTATTTAACGTCGACTAAACTTATCTAGTGCCAGTTTACGTTTAAAGTTGTTTTTCGCCGTACGTGATTTAACCTAAGGGTTATACGTAAAGGCATAAATTCAAGTATTCAAATTAAAACGTTTTGAGTTTATGATCAAGTATAAACCAAAAAAATCGATTTGTCATAGTCTTCCCCCGTTAAAGGAATTCCATCTCGGAATTCAGTTTGTGTTGTCCGATGGTGTGGTGTCTGTGATGAGGTGAGAATACTTGCGGCGAATCTGGTCTTCGCGTTCCCAAGAGAATTCAGGACCGCTTCTAGAACTCTATTGAACCTTGACAATCAGAATTCAACTCTGCTTCGATCGCTTGACTTCTTGGTCCACAATCTTTACTGGTTCTTCAACAAAGTTTAGCTTTTCGTCGATTTGGATCTGCTATAGTGAAATGACGAGTGATTGATCTGACAGGCACTTCTTCAAGTTTGAAACGTGAAACATGTTGTGTACACTACTGAGCTCTGGTGGAAGCTCAAGTCGGTAAGCTACCGGACCAATTCTTGCAAAAATCTTAAATGGTGTAATGTACCTGGGGTTCAGCTTTCCTTATTTTCTTAACCGTATCACTCTTTTACAACGTGAAACCTTTAACATGACCATGTATTCAACTTGGAATTCTAAAGGTTTACGCCTTACGCCAGTGTAACTCTTCTTACGGTCTCATGCAGCCTGTAGCATGTTCTGAATCTAGACGATCTTCTTGGTAGTTTCATGTATAATCTCTGGACCGGTGAGTTGGGAATCTCCAACCTCAGTCCAACAGATAGGTAATCGGAACTTTCATCCATAGAGTGCTTCAAATGGAGCATTCTTAATGCTGGTGTGATAGTTGTTGTTGTAAGAGAAGTCGATTAGTGGCAAACGGTTATTCCAACCATTTTCGAAATTGATCACACATGCTCATAACATATCTTCCAGAGTTTGGATGACTCTCTCACTTTGGTTGTCAGTACGTGGGTGGTATACGATGCTCATATCCTGACGAGTACCCATGGAATCTTAGAGAAACTGCCAGAATCTTAAAGTGAATCTACTATATCTATCCGAAATAATCGAGACTGGTACTCCGTACCTAGAGACTAAATCCTTTATGTAAAATCTAGTTAGTTTGTCCATCTTTTCGGTTTCTCTGACTGGTAGGAAATGTGCAGACTTAGTAAGACGATCAACAATTACCCAAAACGTGTCATAAACCGCTTGATGTCTTAGGTAGCTTGATGATGAAATCTTTTTTTATACACTCCCATTTCCACTGAGGTATCTTAGGTTATTGGAGTAAACTTGACGGCTTCTGGTATTTGGCCTTCACCTTCGAGCACGTTAAACATTTGCTGACATAAATGGCGATGTTAGCCTTCATGTTTGTCACCAATATATAGTTTCTTAAGATCATGGTACATCTTATCGGATCTGGGATGGAAGAATACTTAGACTTATGCGACTCGTGCATAGCTAAATACCTTAAACCACCAAAATGTGTTAACCAGCTTCTTAAAACATCGGGTTCCATTCGGACGTACCTCAAATGCCTTGTCCATTCCATGTAAATTCTCATCCTTAATGTTCTCTTCTTTGACAGCTTCAACTAGTGTATTAAGAATCTGTGCGGGAAGATTTGAATTTATAGTCATGACTAAAGCTCGAACTCGTAGCGGCTTAGCTAGGTCCTTTCGGCTTAAGGCGTCAGTTACTACATTCACTTTCCCGGGGTGGTAACAAATGTCACAATCATAATCACTAAGTAGCTCAATCCATCAAAGTTGTGTCAAGTTCAACTCTTTCTGATCAATGATGTGTTGGAGACTCTTGTGATCTGTAAACACAGTACATATTGTACCATATAAATAGTGTCTCTAAATCTTGAGTACGAACACTATTAATCCTAGCTCCAAATCATGAGTAATGTAATTCTTCTCATGGACTTTGAGTTGACGAGAAGCATAAGCTATGACCTTCTCCTTTTGCATTAAAACAACACCCAATACTTTGTGCGAAGTATCACAATAAACCAAAAATTATTTGTTCCTTCTGGCAATGAGAGAATCGGTGCGCTGCAAAGTTTCTGCTTCAACAATTAAAATTTAACTCTTTCTTATCTTCCCATTCATAATTCTAATTCTTCTGAGTCAGTTTAGTCAAAGGCTTCACTATCTTAGAGAAAGCTTCAATGAACCTACTATAATAACCAACAAGCCCTAGAAATTGGCGTATCTCGATAGGAGTTTTAGGTGTTTCCCAATTCTTGATAGCTTCAATCTTAGTTGGATCAACATGCAAGCCTTGACAATCAATCACATGCCTAAGAAATTCTACCCTTCGGATCCAGAATTCACACTTAGAGAACTTGGCAAACAACTTCTCCTTCTTGAGCAGCTCTAAGATTGTCTTCATATGTTCATCATGTTCTTCCTTGTTCCTCAAGTAGATCAGATTATCATCGATGAACGATAGCTTCAATCTTAGTTGGATCAACATGCAAGCCTTGACAATCAATCACATGCCCAAGAAATTCTACCCTTCGGATCCAGAATTCACACTTAGAGAACTTGGCAAAAAACTTCTCCTTCTTGAGCAGCTCTAAGATTGTCTTCATATGTTCATCATGTTCTTCCTTGTTCCTCAAGTAGATCAGAATATCATCAATGAACACGATCACAAACTTGTCTAGGTACGGCTTGCATACCTGATTCATGAGGTCCATGCATACCGCTGGTGCATTGGTTAAGCCAAACGACATCACTTGGAACTCCTAATGACCATGATAAGTCCTAAACGTCGTATTCGGGATATCTTCTTTCTGAACTCTTAGTTGGTGATAACCTGATCGTAGGTCAATCTTTAAGTAGAAACTAGAGCCTTGTAGTTGGTCCAACAAATCGTCAATCATTGGGAATGGATACCGGTTCTTCATGGTCAACTTGTTCAACTCACGGTAGTCAATACACATCCTGAATGATCCATCCTTCTTCTTCACAAACAACACCGGAGCTCCCCATGCCGAGGAAATTGGTCGAATAAACCATTTGTCTAGAATTTCTTGTAATTGGATAGAAAATTCTTTCATTTCTAACGGTGCTAGCCTGTAGGGTGCTTGTCCCAACGGTGCAGCTCCTGGCACCAAGTCTATATTAAATTCCACTTGTCGAGCCGATGGAAGTCCAATAAAGTCTTCAAGAAAGACTTCCAAGAAATCTCGAATAATGGGTACATCCTCAAGTCACTTCTATTCTGACTTCTTCTCCGTTATATGTTCCGGAAAGGCATGTCATCCTTTCTTCAAGTATTTCTGAGTCTTAATACAAGATATGATGCTTAGCTTGGTTCTGCTCCGATCTCCAACGATTACTAGGGTTTCACCATTGTAGGAAAGATGAACAAGATTTTTGTCGCATATGATTCTTGCATGATACTTAGATAACCAACCCATTCATATGATTACGCCAAAGCTTCCAAGTGCTACGAGCATCAAGTCTATGTTGAACGGATGGTCTAGTAAATTCAAGGTATACTTTCGAATTATGGTATTGGCTCCTATTACATTACCATTTTCTAACTCAACATCATGTACAGTGTCTAAGGTAGTTGGTACGATGTCAATAAGAGGAGTAATGCAGTAGACATAAAAGTTTTATCGGTACTTAAATCAAATAATACCGAAGCATAACAATTATTGAGGAGAAATGTACCCGTTACAACATTCGGGTCCTCGCGAGCTTCTCCTCCTCCCAATGCATACACTCTTCCATGAGCTCCTCCATTCTGGTTTCCTCTATTCTGGTTCTTCAGCTTTGGGCAATCACCCTTACATGGAGAAGACGATGTATGGATATCTGGACATGCAGAATAATATTAGGGGTTCTTCCCAAGCCTCCACAGGTTGACATCCGATCCAACCTAGTAGTAAGCAATCCGCTAAAAGCAACCAAAATATTCCTTGGTGAATCGGGCGAAAACTTGAACTATGCATGTCACCGAGGTTTGCTAGTTTGTTGTAGGAGTAGAAACATGCAATCCTTGGCTTGGTGACCGACCTTCTTCCAGTTCCCATATTAATCGGGACAAGGTCCATTGTAGTGAAACTAACATTTGTTGCACTTGGGTAAAATTCCAGCATACCCCTTCTTTTCACTTGGCCCAGCAGCATAGGAACTAACTACTTCTTGTCGCTTGTTTTGTTGTTGAACATGATTACCCTTATGAGTATCATCCCACTTTATCTTGTTGTAAGCATCCCTTGCAACCCTTGCTCGTAAAACCCTCATTTGGTCATGAGACATCCGAATTGCATTCTTAATTTTAGCTGGCTTTGATGAAGTCACATTCCGCTGAATACTTGGCGGTAGTCCCCAGATATAATGCTCAACCTTCTTATATTCAGGTGTGACCATAGCTGGGAAAAGCAATGCCAATTCCTGAAAGAAGTTAGTATAAGCAGTGATGTCAGTCCCTTTGACAATCAAGTTCCAAAATTCCACTTCCATTTTCTGCACTTCGTTCCTGGGACAATACTCTTCTGTCATTATCTTTTTCAGATCACTCCAAGTTGTTTCATAAGCATCCTCAACTCCAATAGACTGCGCATATGCATTCCACCAAATCAATGCACCATCCAACAAGGTACAAGTAGGATACTTTACTTGGCTATTTTCTGCACTAGAGGTGGCAAAACGGGCAGTCCGAGCGGGCACGGGCAAAAACGGGCACGGGCTAAAACGGGCACGGGCTAGAATGGGTACGGGCTTAAACGGGCACGGTCTAAACGGGCACGGGCCAAACGAGCACATATTATACAAATCTCTTAATAAAAGACCTAAAACGACGAAATAAATTCCTTAAACGTAATATCTTATTTATATTTAAAAACTTAAATATATTATATATAAAAAAATTCTTTAAAACGATCGTAATGTTCTACAATTGAGAAAAAAATTGTGCCCGTTAGTGCCCATTTAATTTTTCAGTGGGCTATATGTGCCCATTTATTAAAAAAGAGGGGGCTAAATGTGCCCAAATCTTTTAAATATTTGCCCATTTAGCCAATCTTTTTTCATTTTGGCACATTTTGCCACCTCTAGTCTGCACAGTTGCAGATGTGGAATACAAAATCCATTTTCTCGAACAATCAGGTTAAACCGACTGCTCCTTCAGTCCCGCTGAAGTTACGGGGCTTACAGTTCAAGAACTATTTGTAGGAGCAACCACGAGTTTTGTGCTCCGCTCCTCTGGTATTACTACTAGTTTCATCATTCACACCATTACCGCTATTGCAGTTTGCTTCATAAGTTGCAATAGCATCAGCAATTCGTTGGATAATGAGTTGCTCGATATTCAAAATCACAAGAGATGACAATAATGGGATTTCACAATAAGTAAAGTTCATCACACGCATAGATAAAGATCATTACATTCATAGGTAGAGTCACAACACACATAAATATTATATAAACAACCATGGTAAACATAAATCAACATCAAAATATAGCATAATCATAATCAACATAATAGAATTAATAACTTGATATATTATTTTACAAAATAAAATAGTACAAGTGTCATTATAATGCTACTAGCGAGTACTAATCAGCTTAGTAGCCTACAAAAATAATAGTAAGCTACAAGTGACACTAATCTACTGACTACTGCCTGATGATCCCAAGTACCTCTCTATAGCTCTGATGCTCCTCTCAAGCTCATCTGCTCGGGTCTCACTCTGCTCTAAGCGAGCCTCTAAGTCAGTAATCTGCTCCCGTACTGACACTAGCTCATCCTGTAATGCATCCTTATCCTGCTGAGCAGCATCAACAATAGTGAAGGAATCATCAATAAGCAAGTGTAAATCTGTGACCTGCTCCCGGGCCTCGTGTAACAAAACCTCTAAATCCTCCACTGCTTGTTGGGCAACCATCGTACCAACATGCAGTCCCTCATTGTTCTGCTCCATAACCTCAATCCACTATAGTGGAAGCTCATCCAGATGATCCTGAACTACGTGAATCCGGTCCTCATGGTGTGCCACACGTTCCACAAGTATCAAAATTGTGTGCTGAATAGGTTGTACAGTAACTGACGGAGTGTAAGCTGTCGTGGACCTCTCCCAAGCCTCTAACCTACGAGGCAAACCCTCCTTGCTAACCCCACTCATGGAGCCTAGGAGGCATCCAAGAAAGTATACAAGTGACAAAAGCCCTTGTGTGTGGTAAAGTAGTCTCAGCCATAGCTTCGGCTATAGAGTCTGTAGGTGGCGGTGAGAAGAATCATGCCACAGGATAGTAATGATGGTGACCGTGAAGGTGCTGGTGATGATGGTGGTGATGCTGATGCTGATGATGATGGTGATGAGGTCGGTGATGAGGGTGGTGATGATGGTGATGATGATGATGATGACGGGGGATGGTGATGGTGTCCTCTAGGGTGATACAAGAGTGTACTCGACGATGGTCGTTTGGGTGGATAGGGAAAGTGGATGGAGTGGTCACACCGTCTTCATCGGTGCAGAGACTAAGCCTAGTCTGTAGTGACGGTACAACGAAGACCGTCTAGGCTGGGTGATAGAAGTGGGTACAGTAAGTGGGGT
Source organism: Chrysanthemum lavandulifolium (assembly GCA_022545495.1). NCBI lineage: Eukaryota > Viridiplantae > Streptophyta > Magnoliopsida > Asterales > Asteraceae > Chrysanthemum > Chrysanthemum lavandulifolium. The sequence goes on from CM040243.1 coordinate 42,688,559, forward strand.
AGGAACAACCTGAGCCGATAGTTGCTCATCCTCCCTAGTTGAAACGTCCTCGGAAGGATCCTCCTATGAGGGATCCTCCTCTTAGGACTCCGCTGGGTCATGCTCAGCCTCCTGAGGGTCCTCCTCAAAAGGCTCGGTCTCAGCATTAGATGCTAGAAAGTAGTCAGGTGAAGCTAGTGCCTCGAACGGCTCGGTCTCAGTGTCTGAAGATGGGACATAGAGTCTGGAAAAGCCAGAACGTAGTCAGACGATGGTGGTGCAAGTACAGTAGCAGTGGAGGTTGTATCCTCAACCTCTGAGTCTGACGATAAGATGATGTAAGGGATAGACGAGTCGGTGCTCTCGTCGTCTCAATCCGATGAAAGGATAATGTGGGGGGATCGACATCTCTGTGACAAGTTCGATATATATAGATAAATTATATAAAACAAGTAAATCATGTATGAATGTATAGTGATTATGCGCGCGAAATGTTTATGATGCAATTGTTATGGTCTAGGCCTAATGATGCAACCTAGTTCTCTATAACCTTGTCTCTGATACCAATCTGTCACACCCCCAAAATGTCGCATCAGAAAGGTAACCGAGGGCGTGACGTTTATAACACAAAGACAAGATATAAAAAACGGTCTCTATATGAGTCGTTTTCAAAATACACATTCGGTTAAGTAAATAAGTTTCAACAAGACCAAGTTTTAAAAGTACACATCACAAATGAAAATAGTTTTAAGTTCACATCGAATGTCATAGTTATGCAAGACATCTTCATGATGGTAAGACCGCATGATGAGACTCTATGAGTGATGCTTCAATGCATACCAAGCTAGCAAGATCAATGACCTGAGAAATACATGCTAAAACATCAACATAATGTTAGTGAGTTTATAGGTTTAAGTAAATGTAAATGCGGACCACAAGGTTTCCGTGTATGACCATTATAACAAATACAATGTCACATAAATTTTTTTACTATTGCACTAAGCACATGAGCCTGAAGCCTTAATGTACTTTGTATGTATATATGTATATCCCTATAGGTGTCTTCCCAAACAACCAAAGTTCTCCAAATTATATACGTCCGTTTAACCGGTACCTCCGGTCAAGTAAGTGCTACTTACCCGGATGGGGGTGTCAACCCAATAGATCCATTCACAACATTCATGCTTACACGTAATTAACGGTTCATGATAAATAAGGACTTAACGACAAATGTGGTAACTTAGGCAACCCGTAAATATTTTATATATTTTTGTCAGTATATAAAATCAAGCAATGTATTCTCACCCGAAGTATTTCAAAACAAGTATAAATTAGTAAACAAAGGGCTATGATACTCACCTCAAGTAAGTAGTGAATATGGGAAAGTATAACGTAGTTCAACAAACAAGTAATCCTAACCCCGACCTAAGTAAATAAGTTGTCTTAGGAAAGATACGATATGTACTACATGTATATGAGTTTTATAAGTTTTATCACCCTTATATACTTGAAGTGAAGTTTTATAAAGTTACTTACGTCAAAACGTTTAGGAAGTGTATGTAAAATGCGTTTTTAGTCTTAGAAACTCTATTACAAGCTTGCTGAAAGTAAAACCAAGTTAGAAGGGGCGTAACTTCTTCGTCTCTAGCCCATTTTGGTCATTCAACTCTCTATACATAGGTGAATATGTCTACTTTCAATAAATAAAGGCCTTGGTTTGTGAAAATACGTTTTAGAAGTCAATTTATACCAATTAACCCACAGACCTGTTGTTTACAGTTTGACAAAAACTTTTACCCGACTTCAACGGACTATAACTCACTCGTTTTTCATTCAATTTTCAAAATTCCAACTCTTATATTAGATTTATGTCTCACATTTCCAAAAAGTCTAATTAGAGTTCCCGGGGTGAAGTTTAGGTTATCCATTTAGGCGTTTTGTGTAGAGTACTCAAATTTGCAACTTTTCCAACAACTAGTTTCGCATCAAGTGTTAAAAATAGTAACCAAAATTGAAAAAAATTATAAAATTGATATGGAGCCATCCTAAGACATATATCTAGTGGTGTTATGAAGGATTTTGGTCCATAGTCATTCTCAAGTATTAATCTCTAGTGCATAAATCGACTATGATTTTGGGACAGATTTAGGGTATTCTAAATTAAATTTAGAACACTTTCATCACAACAAAACATATAGAGGTGATATAAAAACAAGCGTGAGATGTTAAATATGAATGAAGTAATGTATGAAATAGGTTTATGAATGCTTAAAAAGAGGTGGTGAAAATTTTAGAACCATAGTGTGTACTAAATACCCAAAACCAACTAGAAAACCCTAGCTTAATATCACTAACACTTAACCAAAACAATATCAGGCTTAATACCTTTTCCTTACTCCTTCCTTGCTTTCATTTCTAAGAGAGAAAAACGAGGGTGAATTTATGTTGTAAGTGTGAATGAAAGGGTGTTAGGTTGCATGATTTATATAGGAACAAAAGGAGTAAAACTCGAATCTCGTTTCTATTCCAACAGTAGCTAGTGAACCCATAATGGATCTTGAGTGTGTTGGTGCTTGTGTTTCATGCTTGTGGTGTTCAAAGGAAGGAAAAGAAAAGCTTGAAATGTGTAAAAGAGTCACATGATCAACTAGGTTCTCAATCTTAACACAAAAGAGACTAAATGGGTATTTAAAGGCAAAAGCACAATGTTGGGTTTTCTTCATATGGTGGCCGGCCAAGGGGTAGGTACATGGGGGATTCAAATTTGAATGTGTATAAGTATACTTATCTATGTATTAATAGGAAAGGTGGTGTATGTATGCATGCATGAACTTAAATGCAAGACGTACACGTTTTAAGTAAAACTTGTGAAACCAAATGTAAAGACTTATTAAACATATTTATAACAGTTATATAATATTTATTTGACGTATACTAAACTTAGTGCTGGTTTACGTTTAAAGTTATTTTTCATCGTAAGCGATTTAACCTAACGGTTGTATGTGAAGACATAAATTCAAGTATTCAAAGTACAACATTTTAAGTTTATGATTAAGTATCAACCTGAAAAATGCGAGTTGTTTTAATAGCAGTTCATTTTTGGCACTTCTATAATCACATGTGAAATAAATTACATGTGGTAAAAATCATATATGATTGACATCACGTGTGGTCAAATCACATGTGATTTATATATTTTATCCGACTTTAATAAATTAATTACACTAATTTATAGTTCGAAATATAATCATCCTTTTATTTATTTATAACACATCTCAAATAAAATGAGTCCAATATTACAATGCTTTTGACTTGCGTACTCTTTTATAAAAATATTTATTGTTTTTTCTTGTAATAGGTCAAAATGATCACATATGTTTTAATAATAATATACACGGTAATAGATAAATAATATGAATTGCATTATACAATTTACTATTTAGCTATATGAAAACACATGAAATTAAATTATATAAACATACATAATATTTTTTATTCAAAGAAAGTAAATTAGTAATAATAGAAATTGCATATAGATCATTTCAAAAACTTAAAATTGCGTATATATACAATTTAAAATTATAATTGCATATATATTCTTTAAAAGCTCTAAAATTGCATATATATCCATCTTAAACTATTAATTATATTTATATCCAATATAAACTTTTGTAAATATATATATATATATATATATCCTTTCCAAACCTTTGTAATTACATATATATCTTTTTTAAATATTTAATATGTCATATATATCAAAATAATTATTTAATATATTTTCAAACTCTATATTGGGATAATTATAATTTTATAAATAGCAAAAACAACATTATTTTCAGAGGTACGATGTCTGGAGGTTCAAAATGAACTATATGACCAAAAACAATATATTAAGACAATATTTAATCCCACAAAAGTCACATTATCTCTTATATAATATGAATACATGAAATAAAATTATCACAAATATGATGATTGTTATATGTGTATGCTAGATAAAGTATATTTACAATGAAATGATATATTATTACCAACAAGTTTATTAAAAGAAAAAATAATTGAAAAATATTGTTTATTTTATAATTATGTTGTCATATATATTAGAGCTATAAATTTATTTTAAATAGTTATTTGAACATATATGACATATTTAAGGTTTATGAATGATATATATGCAATTATAAGTTTAAGTTAGATATGTATACAATTTTTGAATTTTTTGGAGAATACGTGTGTAATTATAAATTTAAACTAGTTATAATACCCATGCAAGCGCGGGTTTTTATTTATTGTGTTTTTTAAAAAATTGATTACTAATTTATTTCTTTACATTAGACATAAATATTTTTAAAATCACTCCCGCTTTTTGACACTTAAAATTTTATGTTTATTTTTTTTTCTTGACTATGTATAAGAACGTTTTTTTTTAACTATTGTCAAATCCGGAATATTTGAGTTTTTTAGTAAATATTTTAAAATAAAAATAATAATAAATAAAAAAAATATTACCAAATAATGTATGGATTGATTTTTTTGAAATTAAAAATTTGCACTAGGAGTTTTGTTTTATTATATAATAAAAAATTGGATATATACATAATTTTAAGCTTTTAAAAAAGATATATATGCAATTTCTTCTGATAATTAAATGGTTTAACTGATCAAATAATACAACACTGTAAAACATGATCATTAAATACTCGTTTATAAAAAAAATATCTTAGCATGGAATATTGCTTTTCATATCTTTTTGATTTTTACATTATACAAAAGGATAGACAATGTTTTGTCTATATCTTGCGAAAAAAACAAATCGATAATTATGTCACGTATTGCTGTTTTCTGTTTATCTAATATTGTGTTCTACTTCTATTTAATTTATAAGATGTTTTAATACGTCATGTCAAGATTAATACACATTTTATTTCACAATTTCTTTTGTCAAAAAGAAATGTGATTTTAGAAACGGATAAATTGAGTAATAAAATGGTCTCTTTATTGAATTGCAAGAACTTAAAAAGTTAAACAAGTTTGAAAATTCTCATAATCCACTTGCAAGAAATTTTTGGTATTTAAATATCTCCCACCATATACAAGCTTAGACGTATTATGAAAATTTTCAACATGTTTAACTTTTGAAGTTCTTGCAATTCAATAAAGAGGCCTTCTAAAATCACATTTCTTTTTGACAAAAGAAATTGGGAAATAAAATGTGTATTAATCTTGACATTACCTATTAAAACATACTATACATTAAGTAGAAGTAGAACACAATATTAGATAAACATAAAACAACAATACGTGACATAATTATCGATTTGTTTTTCTTTTCGCTAGATAGACAAAACATTGTCTATTCCTTTTGTATAATGTAAAAATCTTAAAGATATGAAAAGCAATATTCCAATGCTAAGATATTTTTTTTTATAAAGGAGTATTTAAAAATCGTATTTTGCATATGTGTATTGTTTGATCAGTTAAACCGTTTAATTACTCATTTGCTTTCTTTGCATAAAAATAGTATGGATGTCTATATAATTTATTTTCATGCGTTTTCATATATGTAACTTGTATAATCCAATTCACATTATTTATCTATTACCGTCTATATTATTAAAACATTTGTAATCATTTTGACCTACTACAAGAAAAAAACAAGAAATTTCTTTATAAAAGAGTACGCAAGTCAAAAGCATTGCAATATTGTACTCATTTGATTCGAAATGTATTATAAAAAAATTAAAAAAAAAACTTATTTTATTATTTAATCACTATTTAAAGACGTTTTTATTGGTATAATGTTTATAAATAAAAATGCTAAGCATTTATTAGATACTTGATAAATAAAGTTTGTTATATACATAAATTGAAAAAAGTAACAATTTAAGGTATATATATACAGGGAAGGGATACAGTAAGAAGAAAAACTAAAATGAGAAGAATAAGAAGGATTTCTAGCCACACATTTCAAATAAGGGGGAGAATTTTTAGGGGAGATGCATCTATTTTTGTAGATGCATCTGAAATGAGTGGTTGTAGTTTTTTCTTATCATTCTTATTTTAATTTTTTTTTTCTTATTTGATCCTAACTCTATATATACATATATCTAATATACGAATGTAATGAAATAAAGTTAAGGGCAGTTTGTTTATAAATTGCTATAGAGTTAAGGGTCGGTTTTCGGTTTTTTTTCTTCCGAAAAAACATATATAAAACTTTTTTTTTTCTTTTTTTTCTGTAAAATGATCCTTTAGCCAAAACCTTAGCAATCTGGCTCATTCTGTTCGTAATTTAATAACCTTTTTATGATATATTTTTTGTAAGAAAATAACAAGATATTTGATAAATAATTTTTTAATATAAAAAAACCGTAAATACTTAATAGTAAATGGTAATTTTCGCAACTCGTCACATAGTCCGAAAGGGTGCGAATTTCATTATTTAATATAAAGTCAAAAGTAGGTTTTGTCTCTGTTGTAAAAATCGGACCAGGCGGTCAATTAATCCCCATATAATCGCTGATCAGTTTTTAAGCGCCCGGATTTATCACAATCGGCCTATTTAATCGGTTTGGTCAAAGATCGCATAAAAATCGGTCAACAAACCAATTAATCGGACAAATTCGGACAAAATCAGTCTAATAGGACAAAATCGCTTAAAATTCGAAAAATCGGACAAAATCGCTTAAAAATCGGTCAACAAATCGATTACTTTGACAAAATAGGTCAAAGTTCGCTTAAAAATTGTCAGCAAACCGAGTAATATCTATATTTGACTTTAAACTTTGAAGAATTATGTATTATGTTTCTATTTGAACTCTTGAAATATTTAAACTTTGATACACTATACTTATTTCATACGTATATATAATATAATATCTAAAATTACAATTTTGTGCGTAAAAATTCTAATCCGATTAATCCTCGCCTAACCGATTAATCACTATACTTTACCAGATCGCCTCACTAGCGCCTAGCGATTTTTACAACCTTTTACTTTTTGTAAAGTGTTAGATATTTTAAGGGCGTGTTTTAAACTTATTTTATTTTAATATAAAATATTATATTAAGCTTCATTATTTTTTATAAAATCGTAGATAAAGCAAAAGTACTGAAATATTGGGCTTATAGAAAAAAGAATGTAAACTGTATAGTATGACCCTTTGTATATATAGAAAAAAAGAATGTAAACTGTTCAAAGCCGTCTATTTGATTTAAGTCAAGGCTCAATTGGAAAAATGACAAGCCAGACTTCCTTGGACTGATTAAGTGAGTGGCATTTAACAGGAGCCACTTATGACTATGACCCTTCTGTCCTATATATTTTATATGAGTAGTGCTACAACCACTCAAGATTCATAAATAAAAAATTCACACAAGAGACGTGTCATGTATTGATTGGTGTATTTGAATATATTTTTTCTCTCTTCTCCTTTCTACACCAATCAACACATAGCACATCTCTTGTGGATTTTTTTTTTATGAATCGTGTGTGGTTATAGTAGCTTAATTACATTTTTTTAACAAATTATCCTATGGTGGATGCATGCAAATTCGATCTTGGAGAGTTGTGCGTCTGCAAAGTTGTGGAAGTTTATTGTCTTATATGCGCATGCAGACTGCAATTGAAACTTCTGCCACCATGAATACGGTACCCAAGGGCGGCTCAAACTCTTAATAACGCACGATGCGAAAGCAAATTTGTAACCATAATCCAACGGTTTGATAAGTAAGGATAAAACCTTCGGAGAATAAAACCATAACAAATAGTAAAAACTTTTAAACATAATTTTATTAAGAGGAGATATATCTGGCATTCAAATTCATTCATAAAAATTTATGCCGAGGTGGCGAGATGATTGGTTTTGTGAGCCCACTCACAAAAACCAATCATCCCGCGCCACCTCAGCGTGTGTGATTCTTTTGTGGATAAATTTAAGTGAATGTAACATTAGTTTTTTATTAATGACCAAAGTTAAATTACAGTGAAGCCTAAACCTTGTATTTATAAAGGAAAAGGTAACTTGAAGTAAAAGAACAACTAAATAAAAAACAAACTTAAAAAATAAATAAACTTTGCTAATTAATAAAAAAAAATAACGTTCCAATTAATTAAAAAAAAAAATTGCATGTGTAGTCTTTATAGCGCAACAAAGAACACTTGTTTACGGGCGTAGCAATCTTAAAAGCTGACAATAATCCTTTTTCGAGAGATTTACGACGTAACAAACTTATTTTGATTACAAAGTAATGAGATGTGAGACGAGAGTGGATTCAGTTCATTTTCTAGTCCGCATTTTTTGGTATCTGTGCGTTGCAGCGGCGGGTGTCCTGAGATAAAAAATTTCAGTCAATCATATATTTTATTTTATTATGTTCTTTTTAACAATAAATTTATAGATATCAAAAATTTCATATGACATATTACAACTCCTAAACTAATGACAATGTTTTTTACTTTTTTATTATACAATTGTGATAATTAATATTAGATGTGCCAATTTGTATAATACGAAAGGTTTTTAAGATGTACCATTCTAGCTATAGCCGTTCGCTTCGCCAAGACGCTTCGAAACGAATATTTGTATAATGCGCTTTATTATTCAGACAATGACATTTAATATAGAAATTGTGTTTAAGTTGGTTGTATAATATGCTTGATAATTTGTATTTTTTATGTAAATTGTATATTTTAATAACTGTATTAATTGTATTTATTGACCAGTTAATTAATTGATTATATTAAAAACATTGACGATATTAATAACATTAAAGTAGTGTATATTATGGTTCTAGTAAAACTTGTGTTTTGTCTTTTAAATGTGTGCATTAAAATAGTGTACATCATGCTTTTTATTTTGTAAACTATTGAATTTCTATAATAAACAAGCTGAATTTTTAAATATTTCTATTTAAATAAGGTCTAAATGTTTTATAAGATAGTATTAGAAGGGTATCCGCGCAATGCGGCGGCGGGTATCTTGTGATTAAATTATATGACGGTTGGTATATTTCGCTTTATTGCTGATGTTTTAAATGTGTGTGAGAGAGATATGAAATGGTTTGTGTGTATTTATATAATAGATGCGGTTATATGTTTTAATAATCATTACTAATAATAATGATTTTTAACGGTTAAACGTTTTAATAATGTGTTGTAAATGATTTGAAAGCTGTATTTAATTTAGTAAAAACGTATGCATTTAATTTTGAATAATGAGATGTATTAATTTTTAATTTTCTTCTAATAGTAAATGTGTAAACTTATTTTTTTAAGATTTTAAAAAAGAAAATAACCTAAATGCATTATAATGTAGTTAAGATGATATACTGAAGATTCATCTCTTCATTGAGTTTATGCATTACATTCTCTTACTCAAAATTAATTTTCGTGCTACTATTTTGTTTGACTCGATTAAATATAAATTTTCGAGATTATACAAATAAAAGGCGGTGAAGATCTCTCTCATCACTTGAGTTAAGTTGTAGATTGTAAGCCATTAGATTTGATTTAATAATTAAAATTAAAAGATTTTTTTTTTTATTTGAGCTAGTAAATCAAATTCAATAACTAATAAATTACACAACTTGATTTAAGTTGTTTAATTCAACTTGAGAGAAGCTCCTTCCATTAAAAAAGACATGTGATCGATTAACAATGCGATCATTTTACTCTTTTCTAAAACTGTGTTGATATAAAAATAACACATATTTTAAAAGGTAAGAAAAATTTGCATTCTACGTGAATATTTTTTCTTGTCTTTTGTGCAGCCAATTTCCATGTGTACAAGTCAAAGACAAAAATTCTACCTCAGGAATTATTTCAGCGTAAAGGAACTTTGGATATTTTAAAATAGCAAACGACACTGAACGTCACTAAACATACCCTTTTTTCTGCCTATAAATATAAGTTTCACCAACGTCTCAAAAGTTGTATTATCAACCTTGCTATCTTTTTCTCATCCACAACAAGAAGTTTAAGCAAAGCAAATTAATTTAGCAACAATGTATGATCAACAAGAACATTTTGATTTTACTCAACTTGAATCCGTTCGTACTTTTCTTCTCGATGATCATTCCGAAACCTTCTACAATGATTGTTACCCCATCGATTTCCTGGAGATCAATACTAATGCTATGAATTTTCCAACCCTTTCTGAAGAGTCGTCTGTTTTGGCAGACAACTCGGGCTCGAGTTCCAGGTTGATTAGTTCATATTTAATGGAAGACTTGATCGAGCCTTTGCCAAATCTTGAGGAGTTCGAGATCTCTAGCTTGTTTCATGAAAATAACAACAACTTATTTCCTGTCACTAATTACTCTTGTGACAACTTTTTTTCTGTCAGTAGTTCTTCTGATAATTTAAACGATCCTAATCATACTCAACAAATGTTCCCAGATAATATAGTCGATATTCCAGCCACCGGGAGTGATCTCTCGGTCCCATTACAGTGGGATTTCTCAACAGGAAATGTGGTGCCGATTGCTGAGGACAACGAGTCTCAACCGCGTGCTAAGAACAGCAATAAATTAGATGATGTGAAGGATACTGTCGCTAAGGCGTTGCCTTCACTTGCTGAGAGGAAATTTAGAGGGGTGAGAAGGCGCCCATGGGGGAAGTTCACAGCAGAAATGAGAAATCCTGAGAAGAAAGGCGCGAGATTATGGCTAGGAACGTACGAGACGCCTGAAGAAGCAGCTATGGCTTATGATCGAGCAGCGTTTAAGCACCGAGGGTCTCATGCTTTGCTTAACTTTCCTCATTTGATCGAGTCACATAACAAACATCCCGAAAAATATATGACTAAAAAGCGCGCCATGACAGCTACAACATCTTCATCATCTTCTTCTTCGTCAGATTCTTCTAAAAATAGTTTCGAGAAGAGAAACAAAAGTTGTGCCTACGAGGATTAACTTGAAACTGTTCAGACAATAATGTCTCACAACATGCTTTAACCTCTTGTAATGTACATGATTAATGTTTAAGTATCGGAAATATATGCAAAAGGTAAAATACCTTTATATATACGGTTCAATTTTAGTTCATGATAAATTGAAGAGTTTCAAATATTTGTTTCTTGCTTTGATATTTGTTGTGAAATAAATCTTTTTAGTTCGTTGAGGAAAAAAAATTATACGGAGTATCCTTTTTAAAAAACTTATTAGCCACTTATCATCCTATCACCTTTGAATGGTATCTTCTTTTTGTTATAACAAGAGACAGGTGAAACATAAATTATAAGCTAAATGAAAGATATACTAATAATCTAAAAACTCTCATATTTTAATTTTAACGTAGTTATGAAAATTGATTTATACTATACCTTAGCTTTCACATATCAAATATAGTTTTTTTCAGCAATATGCACGCCTTCTAAAAAATTAAGGAATAAAAAATCTCACGTAACATGAGCACATGATTTCAAAGTGTGATGATAGACTTAAGGTTGTCATGATCGGGATCTTATCTAGGATCGTTTTCAGCTTCATAAGATCGTAATCATGAGATCGGATCGAGATTATAAAATGCTACGAAAATGTATATATTTTTATTATAAGGGTTGTAGTTTTATACTATTGTTGTCCTTGAATGGAAAGTTGCTTATAAATTAACGACTTTCAATATTAGTTTATTGTGAAAAAAGTTAAATTTAAAATTTCAAAATGTTAGCGATTTATAAATTACGTCAAGCAATTAGGGTTTCATAAACAATAAGAGCTAAAAACATTGTGTCTAATTTAAATTTTAGTAAAAGATCAATAGATGATAGATCATTGAACATAAAACTAAATAAGAAAATATCCAATTTCGGAATTATGAACCGTAATAAAATAGATTAAGAGAATCCAATCAAGTTAACACAGACTTAAAAACAATTAATATGCGCATTATTGGTTGTAAACTAGTCAATACACTTGCATACAAATTCAAAAGTGGTCGATGATAACATCTTATCTTATACATATAAAGATTTAGTATTCTAATTTATTGTGCAAGTCTTAATGTCCTAAAAAAACATGTACGGTACAAACATGTCACAGCTCCACACGAATTCTCAATTGAATGTCAGCAATCATTTGCAACCCCAAAGAATACAAACAATCTTGGAGTTACACAACTCATAAATTTGTGTATGCTTAAATATTTAAGTCATAGGCATCACTTATTTGTGGGAATGAATGCAGTGAGGAAGAGTAATATGAATTGTCCCTTCAGTTTCAGGAATGCAAACCATTCTGCATTGCTGATGAAAATGCCCAAAGGTCGACTTTATAAATATAAATACAATTGACTTATGCATCCAAGTCATCTAACTTTACCTATAGCCATGGCGGTTGAAAAATAAGAAGAAAAAAAACGAAAAACATCATGTAGAACCTACCCGAGTACTCGAACCACAACCACATCCAACAAATCAAATCAAATCCATATCTAAACCTAGAACCCGTCGACTATCAACCATCAAATAATCAAAACCAACTTCATAACTACCCTATCCCATCCTCCTCAATGAACACACCTTCTCCACAACCACAAAACTCAAACATAAACAACAACCAAACAATCTGAGGGGGTGCTTGAATTGGTTGGGGGTAATGGGGGGAGGGGCGGGGAATGGGAAAGGTAATGATTAAACATGGCTGGTTAGGAGTAGAGAATGCAATTAGTATTGGGTAATGGGCATTACCCAGTAAATTGGGTGGTATGGTAATGATTACCCACCACCAGCAACAGCAGCAACCACTACTAGCTGTAGCCACCACAACCAGCCACCACCATTAGCAGCCACCACCACCACCAGCCACCACCACCAGCAGCCACCACCACCACCAGCCGCCACCACCACCACCACCACCACTTTGGAGGTTAATGTATTTTTCTTGAACTAATCACTATCGAAGATAATGATCATCAATTCCATTCCTTTGCATTTCCTTTGCCTTTGCCTTTCCCATTCTCTATTTTGAACCAAACGCACCCTCATATTTTTTTTTGTGTGTCATAAAATATTATCAGACCTCATAGTCCAGAACACGAAATAAAAACATCATCATCGAAATCGATCCATTGTTTAAGCATATCTTCATTATATACCTGAAACAAAAAGATAAGAAAAATAACAAATTTGTTACTTTCTTTTCTTCGTTCGTTCAAAAACATACAAACTAAACAAAAAACGTAACTTGATGCTACTTTCCCGAGACCCTCCAAAGGATCTTGAAGACATATAAATGCTATCTTGATTCGTATTGAGCCGCAAACGAAATTATAGGTTAAGGGACGGTATTGATTTTTATTGTGTTAGGTTTGATTTTAGATTGATGTTGAGATGAGAAGTTAATGAGATCTATTTGTTGTGTGGAGAGGATGAGTTTGGTGAGATGAGCAAAACGAAGAGAAGAAATGGGGGTGGATATCACAATGTTTTAAGGTTAGGTCAATAAAATGAGTTTGTTATATCCTAAACCGGGTTTCATTGGGTTTGCGGATTACTATCTGGCTGCATTATTATGACGTATTATGTTATTGGGCTCAATAATTTAATAAAAGTGGTGCTCGGGTATGCTTGGTTATCGACTAGGACCAAAAGTTCATCAATCGATCATATGAACATTTATACTTATTTAGAAAATGTAGGGAAATAGAGAGAGGAATGTTTTCTTGAAAGGGTAATATTCAAATATGTATATAGATGTTTTCTTGAAAATGTAGGGAAATGGAGACAGAGGTTAAGGGTTCGATCCTCACCCCTTGCAAGATCGGAGGTCCTTTTCTACCTTTGGTAGAACCGGAAGCAACCTCTCTACATTAAGTAGAGGTGTTGATACAAAAGTTGGGCGTTCCTTGTTTGGACTCCTGCCTCAGATCAATTGGATCTTAATGCTTGAGACCGCGACTAAGAAAAAGAAAAACACCGTTAGCTTACGGTGGGATTGTCTCCCACGATTATCCTCCGCGTAAGAGTAAGTAATCGATTTTAGGGTTTAGTGGAGAGTTAGGGTTTGAGATCGCACTTTTAATGAGGCTTGATGCCCTTTATATACACACGAAATCCTTATTGGTTTCAGATTCCCCAACCTTCGGCGTATCCGCCTAAGTCATCATTGAATACATATCTCCAAAAATAAGAGATATCCGATATCCAAAGCCATAAACAACTAACGGTTTGGGCCTTCGTGAGCCCAAACCGTTACCGGGTTAGCCCAGTTGTATTGGGCCTGCTAGTAGCGGTCGTTGGTCGGGTTCGTGATCCGAATACGGACTATACGTCATCATGTCCCCCCAGTCTAGTATGCGCAGGGTGAAACCCGCGGATGCTAGACTAATAACTGTAGGAAATATAGCCCCGAAGCGTAACGGAGAAGCGTCAAAGGATTCCTTCCTAAGAGAAGAGACGGTGTATCCAGTCCACTTAAGTCAAATATATACCTCGTAAAATGTGGGAAAGTAACTGTAAAATGTGTCACGTCAACATATCCTATCCACACATTTAGAGATAGTGGGGTCCACGTGTCGATCATCCCATGGATATGAAACCCTATATTAACCATCGCCTCCCATTTACTGTGTTTATCACAGTAAACCGACATTTCCACCATTGTTGAAAACGCAAATTGCAACCAAGAAACCCTTAATCTTCCAAAGGTAATAGCACGCGCGCATTTAAAAATCCAGTCATGGTTTTGGGATTACCTGATTTTGCGTCCAATATGACCGAGGATGAACTTCGTGAGTTCACCTCGGATTATTATATCCCACTTGCGCTGCATCCAGTAGTACCGGATGCGCAGGTATCGATAGCGGATTTCCCCGAAGGGAAAGTAGGGGTATACACATGTTATTTTGAATTTACGAATCAACGTGTGCCCATATCCTTATTCTTGTGCGATGTATTAAATTACTATCGTCTGCACATATCTCAGCTGCACTGTATAGGTGCAGCAAAAATAACAAACTTTGAGGTTAATTGCCGGTTGTTGGCTATTAACCCAACTATATATCTCTTCCGCGCGTTTTACCATACAACGTGGTCAAACGGGTGGGTGTCCTTTGCTAAGCGCGGAGGGCGGCTGCAATGTTATACGAAAAAACTAGACGCACTTAGGAACTGGTGAGAGAAATTTTTCTGGGTGGATAAGGCAGTGTTCCCCTGTGACTTCGGCTTCTATACTCAGGGTTCGCTACCGAAGGATGAGCGCCCCCTCCCTGGAACATACATTGCAGATGATGCGGAAATGATAAACGCCAATCGTATTCCCATCAGTTCCTATCCCGAGGAATTTTTGGTGCACATGGGATATAGTCGCAACTATTTTGATAGTCCTGATGAGGTGCCAACCTTTTTAGACGCGGATGACCAGGGTGGGTGCTCGTCCTTCGTACTCCTTAGCTTTATTAATGTGAGCCTTTCTTTTCACTTTTTTACTTTATATAACTTGTTTGTGTTTGCTTTTGCTGCGCAGAGATGGATTTGTTCAGCGTGGTGCAATTAGCGAAACCTCGACAGGTTACCGTGGGGGTGCGCCCTTTGAAAGAGGGAGAAGTCCCCATTTTGGAAGCTACTGCCTGCAAAGCGTGCCCAGCCCCAGAGTACCCTCCACTGGAGTGGAGCTGCCACACATAGACATAGCAGAGAATGTAGGGGTCCTCGGGGTAGAGCCGGAAGAGACGGACCAAGGAGTAAAACGCAAAAGAGCGCCTGGTGGTGATGGCGCATGCTCATCCCAAAAAAACGACCTGTCATTCTTGATGTGGAGTCGTCCTCATATGATGCATCGCCCCCCCTTCACCTGATACTGCTTCTCCCCAGTAAGTATTATTTTCAAAGCCCTTATCTCATTCCCTGTTTATGTTATGAGACAATCGCTAATCCTCTTTTCTGCGTGCAGTATTGATCACTCTGGGGAGTCGCCCCCCAAGGCTAGTCCCATTCGCGCTGAATCTTCTGAACCAAAGAGCCAAAGCGCTGAGCCATTGGCATCTGGAGACACGCCAATGAATCAGCTTGTTGAGGAGCTAGTGTTGGCTGCTGCGCACCAAGCTACGTTGGTTGCGCAACTAAAGGCAAGGTATTCTGGAGAAAGTAGCCAGAGCGCGCAGAAGGACCAACAGATTGCGTTGCTGGAGGCACGTTTGGCCAGTGCCCAGGCTGAAGCAGAGGCAGTGAGCTCGTATACCCAAAAACTTGCTGAAGAAAAGATCTAGTTACTTACCCAAGTGAGCCAGGGGCGCGCTGATTTAGAGGTTTATAAGGCTAATTGCTCCTGGGCTCTTAAGTATTTGGAGAATGGGAAGAACGAGTTTTTCGCGCGATTGGGTGAGTTTGGTGCAAACGTGGGAAGCTCGTTGGAGGAGCAGGAGACAAGGCTTCGCAAGCTCAGTATTGAATATGATGAAGAGCTGTATCCTCAGCTGGTTTCCACTATCGCCGAGCGCAGGTGGCTTATCAGCCATGGTTTGCGCCTTGCTGCCCTTAGTACCTTGGAATCTCGAGAGGTGGTAGAGGCATTTGGGGGGTTGTGCGGTCTTGTACCGGCGTGGAAAGGCAGAAGCTATAGAAGAGCTTCATGAGGGTGGCCTCTTGAAAGTGCCTATCGCACAGGTGCCTGGATATAACGAACATGCCTATGATGATCTGGTTGCTGAAATGGAGAAGATGAAGCTGTTGGAGCTTCCTCTGATTGCGGAGTTGGAGCGCGACCAGGATTATCCCATAGGTGTGATTATGGAGGGATTGACCTTAGCCCGCCACCGTGCTGATAATGCAGAGACGTTGCCTGACTACTTTTTGAAGCCTGTTGAGTCACAGCTGCAGGTGCCTATTTTTGCTCACCCCCGCGACATCTTGAACCCTTTCTCTCTTGAGAAGGAAATTCCTTTGAAGGAATCCTTAGAAGCTTATGCTACGAGGCTTGCAAAGAAGAAGGTTGTTAAGGGAAAGGCCATTATGTGTGGTCTGGGCGCAGCGCATCTTCCTAGATCTGACGGGGTACCTGTTAGTGTTGCCACGGTATCACGCCAAGATTCTGATTTGTTAAAGAAGCTAAAAGAAGCTGGGGTCGCTGCGAACCGTGTTGAGAGCTCCCATCTTAGGCGTAGTAATAGTATATAGGCTGTAGCTCTTTTTTTTTTGTAAATATCCTTTTGTAAGAACCCGTGGTTCATAATAAGATTTTCCTTTTTTTGAAGGTATGTTGATCTGAATGTTGTTGCGACTTATAATTTTGGTACTTAGTTATCCGTCTTTGCATGAAAAAACGTTCTTGTTGTCTAAGAATCAAACAGTTGTATAAGCGCGAATAATATATGAAGTCCATAATCTTGTATGAAAATCATAATCTAATATACTTGAAACATAATTTCTAAGTACTTGTATAATAATCGTGTATTGTGTGATATGCAGCGTACTGTAAATATCATATTAAGGAGTCAAGAGTCTTGATTCCGAGTTTGTTAAACGCGCGCAATATGCATTGTTGCGCATCCGTCGTGGAATGCGCATTAAACTTATTCCAACGTCTTGACAATAAGGTGTTTAACAAGGATGCATGATCCAATGTTGATGGGTTTGCAACACTCTTACTCAACGAGTTATTTAGTAGGTTTACTCATCCTGTTACCATCGTGGATTTATTAAGTGCATGCACGCCATGTAGGCAAAAGATAAGATAACAACAATGTTAAGACATAAATAAGATGCGAATAACAAATTGAAATGTGTCGCGGAGTTATCTAGAAACCGCGACGTTTTATTAATACTTGCAAGTGTTTGTAAAAAAGAAAAAAGACATTCGCCTAGGTAAAACAGAATGTAAATACACGGGTATTTATTGAGCACTGTACTAAGGTGCGGGAGTATCCGTGCGTTGGGCTGTAGCTGTTCCTAGAGATAACATTGTTTAAGATTGCAAATGTTCCATGTGCGTGGTAACTCTCGACCCTCCATGTCACACAGCTTGTACGCGCCTTTTCCTAATGCGTCAATGACCTCATAAGGTCCTTCCCACTTCGGTCCAAGTTTTCCTGTATCTTCTGCATGGCTCGCATCATTGGAGCGATATACAAAGTCGCTTGGGCTGAATGAGACGCTTCGAACTTTAGCATCGTAGTATCCCTTCATTTTTTACTTTGCTCTTGCCTCACATATGGCTGCACGTTCGCGCCTTTCTTCCAACATGTCCAATTCAATACGCCATTCATCGTCATTGGTTGTAACATTAACTTCGGCAGTGCGAATAGTTGGCATTCCAATTTCGGCTGGTATGACGGCTTCTGTCCCATACACAAGAGAAAATGGAGTGTCTCCCGTGCTAATTTTGATTGAAGTGCGGTGCGCCCACAAAACATGCGATAATTCCCCTACCCACCTTCCTTTGTGTTTGTCTAAGCATGCCTTAATTCCTTCACCTAGACTACGATTTGCATGCTCGACCAAGCCATTGGTTTGTGGGTGTTTAACTGACGCGAAGTGTTGTGCAATATTCAGTTTCTCACACCATTCCTTGAAAGGGTTGTCACATAATTGTTTTCCATTGTCCGAGATTTCCCCAGGTAATCCGAAGCAGCATACGATATTCTCCCAAACAAATCAATTTACCTGGTTACCTGTTGTCGCGACCGCCTTTGCCTCAATCCATTTAGTGAAATAGTCTATAGCCACTATAAGGAATTTCAATCCCCCTGCTGTAACAGGGAAAGGGGCCTGCAATGTCAATACCCTATTTATAGAATGGCCACGGTGACGTATTAGGTGTTAGCTCCTGTTGTGGTTGGCGTGAAATAGGTCTGTGAACTTGGCAGTCGCCAAACTTTCTTATTAAGTCCCGCGCGTCACGGTGCATCGTAGGCCAATAGTATCCTGACCCTTAAAGCGCGCGCCACAACGGACCGTGGTCCCGAGTGCATACTACATGAACCAACGGATCTCTCGAGTACGTAATCTGCTTGAAGGGGTCCGACACATCGAAGCCATGGTTGTAGAAATGAATGCCGATATAGTATACCGCCCCGAAGTTCGAACCTCTGTGATGTGCGCCGTATTCGTCGGGCTTCCTTCTGCTCTTGGGGCAATACGCCCTTGCTTATAAACTCGATGATTGGGGTCATACATGTAGGACCTTGTTCCTCTATCACCGTGGATATCTCCATCTCCGAGATGGACTTGCTCTTTAGAGTTTCCACCAATACTTGTTTTGATATGTGCGCAAAGCTTGTGGATGCAATCTTGCTTAGTGCATCCGCCTTTCTGTTTTCCCCCCTGGGAACTTGCTTGATTGTAAACCTGTCAAAGCCCTGGATTAAGGACTTAGTCTTGTCGAGGTATTGAATCATGTTTTCCTCTTTAGCCACATACTCGCCCAACACATGGTTGGCTACTAGGCGGGAATCTACATTTGCTTCTAGGTTGCGTATGCCCATTCGTGCTGCGATGCGTAATCCAGCAAACAGAGCTTCATACTCTGCCTAGTTGTTCGTGGCTGTGAATTCAAAACGCAGTGCGTAAGTGAATTCCATTCCTTCTAGACTTGTGAGGATAAGGCCTTCACCTGACTTGTCCACGCATGAAGATCCATCCGTAAATAGGATCCATGGTTCTTGCAGTTCCACCTTGCTTTGTGGAGGTGCCTCGTCAGTGTCCGGTTTTTCGATGATGAAGTATGCTAGTATCTGCCCTTTAACCGCAGTACGTGATTTGTAGGAGATGTTATGCTCACCTAGCAACACTCTCCACTTCTGTGGTCGTCCCGATGCGTCGGGGTTTGGAGATGATTTGCTTGTAGGTTGATCTGTGATCACCGCTATTGGATGCGCCTGAAAGTACCTGCGCAGCCGTTTGGCGGCGAATTTAATAAAAAACATAAAACTACCCTTTGTTGACGACTAGCTATCGGTCTTTTTTCCTTTTTTATTTTCCGTGTAGAATTTGTGTCATCATTTAGATCCGAAATAACAGTGTCAGCATTGTCATTGCTTCCCGACTCATAGTTTCCAGATTCCGACGACTTTCTTCGTTTGTCGGAATGAGACGAAGATGCTTGACCACACATGGTTGTTACAACCATTTGGCTTCTTGCCTAACAATATCCCATGCTTGAATATGAGTAAAAGACTTGCCGTTTGTTTTCTTATCGTAATCGACCAAGGAATTTTTTATGATGTCAACATCGCAACACCCACTCTCATGAAGACGCTTCTACAATTATAAAAGTAAAAAGTATAAATTAATACAAGTATACAAATATGAAGTATAAATTAATACAAGTATACAAATACAAAGTATAATTTAATACATATAAAATATAAATTAATACAAGTATAAAAAGTATAGAGTTTAAAAATTACTGGTTGGATGAATAGCCCGTTAAAGACGCTCATGGCGGCATTCATATTTTGCCACTTTGTGTTCAAGCTATGATAAGTTTGAGTAGTATCTTTCACGTTTTGCTTGAAATGATCTAGAATTCTTCTCCAAAAACTACCTCTAGTTTGTGATGGATCTAGACACACTCCTTATGTCAATGATATTTTGTATGATATTAATAAGTACGCGGAATTTACTTAGTAATACTTAGAAGATGGATTGTATAATGTATTGTATGAGAGTAAACACAGATTAAACACAAAACTCAAGCTCCAATATTATTCATGAATAATACGAGTGATCTTAGTATCACTAGGGTTACACCTTGAAGCTTTCGTAGGTAAATTAACAAGTACATAAAACAATGACCTAGGACCTCCTTTTATACAACAAGGAGTCCTTTACAAGATAAGTATAAAGCTAACATAATAGAATATACACAAGATCTATTCTATACTTATCTAGACGCGTTAACCTTATCATAAACAATAGCAGTGGTAATAATGTTCTAGCAGTGGGAATACGTTTCCACTTCTAGTGTTAAACCAAGCAGTGTAAACCACATACTATCCGTGGTAACGGATTATTCCCAACAATCCTCCCCTAAACTTATGATTTCTCTGTAAATCAATAAGTTTCTTCAATATGCATTATCTTCAAGGGTTTGGGGAATTCAATCAAACACTTCACTTCTTTCTTAACTTCTGTATGGCTCTTGAGCATTGATCTTGAAGCCTATGTAACAATGCTCTGACCTTTTCATTGTCTTCATTAACTCTTATTGGTAAGGTTAACATCACTGTAAGAGCTCCAGCTCTAAGAGGATATTCTTTCTCAGCAAGCATGAAAAAGTCTTCTCCATTAGTCGTAGAGACATGATGAACTTCACATGAATCATAGTAAAACCATTTAGTACCAAAACTTGTGAATAAGGTTTTCCAGAAGTCATCATCAACATTTGGTTCACCCATAACTGCATTTCCTTTGTATCTTTGAGATCTTGAGCATTAAACCTTTATTGTACTAACCTCCATAGTGTATTAAGATCATCTCTGTCAAAAGATTTAATAAGATCTTCAAATGTCATGAATGATGAAGTTTCACCTCCCAACCTTGTGATCTTCCATGATGGAGCTAAATTGCTAGCAGTAAAAACTTCCCAATCAATAATAGGATGTCGAACTTGCAGTGGATCCGGATAAAAATCTTCTTCAACTATCATCATCATTCCGATCGGTTGTTCGCGGTGAACTTCTCGAGAGGAATTTCCTTCTCGATAGACATTGTTTGATCTTTATCAACCTTAGTCTTCTTAACAGTTTGAGAATCACTTACTTTGGCCTTTCTCTTCAATCTAGGAAATATTCTTGCTTCTTCTTCAGAGCCCATTGCAATAAAATCTTTATCTTGTTTTTGAGTTACGTAGTAAGCCTTTTCAACTTGATCATCGACATTCCTTTGAATTGATGCATCTTCCAACCTCCAACATGACAACAATAAGTTTTCATATATGAAAGAATTTGTCTCTTGGTAGGTTGTCTTGATTTCTTTGACCCTTTTGACTGTACTAATCACATCTTCAAGTGCTTGATTGTTCTTCATTTGAATGAAATCCTTCAACTGAGCAGTTCTTTGTTCCTCAATTAAGGATGCATCAGCTACTAGGTCAATTGCCTTCTTCTTGATTTCTGCATTATTAGCAATCAAGAATTGAATATCTTCTTCAGAAGGAACATAGCTAAACTCTGGAGTCTTCTCTCTAAGAACAGTAGGTTGAACAGTTGAAAGTAAATTAGTATCTTCCATTCTATCCAATCTTTTAGCCTCCAAAAAGCTTGCAACTTCCATTTCTTTCAATCTTTTCTTCTCAGCAACTTGTTCTTCTGCTATCTTCTCTGCAAGATCTCTATCAAGAGCAATCTGAGTTTGTCTTTCCTTTGAAATTTTGCTTCCAGTTTGCTCTACATCTTCCATAACTGCTTTACCCTTATCTTTAGGCAGATTATCAAATTCTTCACTTGCAGTGGCAAAAGTTGGCTCTGTAGTGGAAAGAACATCGGTAGTAAAATCAGTTGCAGTTTGAAAAATGTCTTGATATTCAAGTTGCTCTCCATGATTATCAGTTCCCTTTGCTTATTTACTTGTATCTCCTTCATCTTCAAAATCAATTGTCTTCCCCTCAGTGTCAGCACATGTTTTCCTCCCCTGTTTGGAAGAATTTCCCAAATCATGATCAGCTGAATCACCATCAGTAGGTGAGGATGAAGATGAAACCACCAACTTTGCAGTCTTTTTGTGCTTTTTCAACCCCTGCATCTCCTCCTTTAAGGCCTGAATCTCAGTTTTTAAGTGTTGAACATCCTTGGCATGCTGCTTTTTGACATTAGCCAAGTCCTTCTATAGAGATTCAACCTGCTTGACTAACTTGGTACACAAAACCATCAATTCCAATGAGTTCCCACTGCCCTCATCACTTCCAACTGTATTACCTGTTGGGAGAGGTGAATCATGGGGCAAAGGTTCAGATTCCTCCCTAGTGGGACTATGTTGAAGTCTAGAACCACCACTGCTTGTTCCTAGACCAAAAGGTTCAGAAACTTGTTGTGTTGTCATGAGAGGAGTTGACTGTTTAGACCTTCTCTCATAGGTTTTTGAGACTGGTGGGGTATAATCAATGTTTGGAACATTAATTATGGGTGTGTTTTGTTCAGATGTAATTTTAGCAAGCATGTGAGGAAGGAGAGGTGTAAAAATCATATTGCCATCTTTGTTCAAATTTTGAAAACTTTGGGCTTAAGGAAACCGATTTGATAAACATTAGTGTGAGGTTGCTGTTGAAACTCATTTAGCACTGCTTGCACAAACCTTGGATACATTAAAAATTTTGTTTTACTCTGTACATTGCCTTTCATACTTGTAAAAATATAGTTTGACCAATTAAAAATCTTATCAGTGACTAGACAAACCAAAGGATAAGCCATGGTTGAACTAAATTGATCATAAGATGTTTTCTTTGGACTGAGACAATGCAACAAAGTATGAATCAAAAATCTCTATTGGGGACAAAAACCACTCTTTTTGAAAGTATACTTTTTGTCAGTGGTATCATACCCCATGGATGATAAAGTATCATGAATTTTGGGCATAGGTAATGTGATGAGACCATGGAGATCACCCAATTGGAGTACTCTCCTCAAGGATGCCTCAGTAACATCAAAAGTTACCCCATCCATAGTGGCTCGTAGAGCATCCACTGTTTCATTTGTATCTCCAATCTCAAGTGTTATGGACTGAGCAGAAGTCCAAAACTGTTTGATTTGAGAGATATAGATTGTGGGATTTAAAAGCAAAGCATACCTTATATGAGTGGTATGAAGAAAGTCCACAATCTGATGAAAAACAGGGCCACTCTTCTCATTAGACTTTTGTAGGTAGGCCACTAGGTTGTGCTCATCTGCAAATTTCAAAGATGCCATAGAAACTTTTGATGAAAAATAGTATTATGTCAGTAAGAATTGAAAGAATAACTAGCCAATTGAGAGAGAAAGATATATAGGGTTAGGGTTTAGAATTATTGCGCAAGTAAAATTATCTTAAGAAAGTATTAAAATATGGAAAGAAGATAATTCTCTTAAAAATTTAACCTTATATATATTGCAATCAGTGGTTACTTTCAATGGCTAGTAAAAATTTATTACTGACACAATCAGTTGTAACGCTAGAATAAAGGGTAAAATAACATCACGATGGTAATGTGAACTAGCGATGGTAGTTTTTCACAAAAATTTCAAAGAGCAAAGTGGTAAATAAAATCATATAAAACTAGACTACTCTTATCATAGTTTTTAGCAAACTATCGCCTATCAACGGATTTGATATGTCTTTACCATGAGCCGCTTGCTATGGACTAGCCAACTCTTAATCATAAAGAATATGGTGAGTTGATAACCATATAGTTTTGGTAAACTATCAACCATAAACGGATTTGTTAAGTCTTTACCGAGAGTCGTTTGCTCTGGACTAGTTGATTCTTATGTGTGTAAGACATGGTGAATCAATAACCATTTGTTGTGTATCTCAGATATACACCTTTTAAAATCAATTCCTATCAAACCTTGCTATGCAAACTCATACAACAATTTTAGTACCCAACAGCCTCCCCTCAACACCAAAGAACAGTTATGGACTTGTTACCAAGTACTGAACTCTTCCCACATCAACACCTTTTGTTAATAAATCAGCATAGTTGTCATCAGTATGAATTTTGACAACTTGAATTAGTCCCTTTTCATAGCAATCTCTAATGAAGTGGTGTCTAATTTCAATATGTTTGGTCTTTGTGTGTTGAACATGATTCTTAATGATGCAAATGGTACTGCTATTGTCAATATGTATGATGGTATTCATGAAATTGTACCCATAGTCCAAAAGTTGATTATGAAGCCATAAGACTTGAGCACAGCAACTTGCAGCGGCCACATACTCTGCCTCAGTTGATGAATTAGCCACCATAGTTTGCTTCTTACACTGCCATGACACTAACCTATTGCCAAGAAATTGGCATCCACCAGTTGTAGATTTTCTATCCAAACTAGCTTCAGCATAATCACTATCTGAGTAAGTAACCAGATCAAGAGGAGAATCTCTGGAGTACCACAATCCCAGAGTAGGAAATGCTTTAAGGTATCTCAAAATCTTCTTCACAGCAGTCAAGTAAGAGAACTTGGGAGTAACTTGAAACCTTGCACAGGCACACACTGCAAACATGATATCTGGTCTAAATGAGGTAAGATACATCAAAGAACCAATCATAGACCTATACATGTGCACATCAACAACTTCACCACTATTTTCCTTCAGAAGTAGATGTGTAGTCTTGTCTGCAGGAGTGCTGGATGACTTTGCATCAGTGAACTTGAACTTCCTTAGTATCTCAGCCACATATTTATCTTGATTAATGAAAATACCATCTGACCTCTGTAGTACTTGAAGTCCCAAGAAGAATGTGAGTTCACCCATAGAACTCATTTGAAATTCTTCTTTCATCGCTTTCTCAAAATCTTTGCACATCTGCCTTTGTAGATCCAAAATAATATCATCAACATACACTTGAACAAGCAAGATATCATTCTTGTCTTTCTTGATGAACAAAGTTTGATCCACTGCCTCTATGAAACCCATTAGCAAGAAGATAAGTGGTTAAGGTTTCATACCATTTCCTTGGTGCTTGATGCAAGCCATACAATGCTTTAACTACCTCAGAACTTTGTTAGGATATTCGGGGTCTTCAAAACCTGAGGTTGTGAGACATAAACCTCCTCATCTATCTCGCCCATATAGAAAAGCACTCTTTACATCCATTTGATAGACTTTAAAGCCCATAAAGGATGCATAGGCTAAGAAATGACCTAATTGCTTCAATTCGTGCAACTGGGGCAAACACTTCTTCATAGTCAATACCTCCTCTCGAGTGTATCCTTGAGCCACAAGCCTAGCTTTGTTTCCGATAACAATTCCTCTTTCATCTTTCTTGTTTCTGAACACCCATTTAGTACCTATTACCTTCTTTCCAGAAGGCAATCACAAAGCACCCAAACCTTTTGAAGCTTAAATTGGAGCAACTCTTCTTGCATTGCTTCCACCCAACTTTCATCTTCAAGTGCCTTGTATACATTCTTTGGCTCCATTTGTGACAGAAAACACATGAAGAGACATTCATTCTTGCCGTCATGAATCTTAGACTCATATATTTCACTAATGAATCCATGGACATCAGACAGCTTAGTTTGTCTTCTAGTCTTCACAGGTGAATAAACATCCCCAATCACATTTTCAAGAGGATGTGATTTATGAATAAAGTGTGGGAGTCCGAGGCCGCAATCTCACTTGGCATATTAGAGATTTCAACATCATTGGCTCGAGCTTCCTCAAGAATCGAGTTGTGATTTCCACATCCGTGTTGCGGTGGAAACATTTTGCCTAACAGTGGAATCTGAATTTCTACTGGTTTTAGAATTTTCAGCATTCAAATGACTGTCTCCTTCCTTTTCCAAATAACTAGAAGGATGACCATCTCCAGTTGTAGGTATATCATCATTATCTGCATAGTCCCAAAGAGGTAGACTGAATTCATCTTGATCATCTACATTATCCTTGCTTGGTTCATCATCATCAAGAAACTCTTCTGAACCTGCAAAATCAAAAGAAGATGTTCCTGTAGAAACAGGGACATAACTCATAGTATTTGTTAGAGTATCAAGATCAAACCGCCTTTCTGGACTAGTTCCTTTGACATTCACTTTATTTTCCAGGAACTCAACATGCAGATTTTCTTCAATCTTTTGGGTTCTTAGGTTGAATACTCTGAAAGCTTTACTAACCATTGAATACCCAACGAAATACCCTTCATCAGCTTTTTCATAAAAACTTGCCCAGATAATCTATGGTATTAAGAATAGACACATGACACCCAAATGGTCTCATGAAGTCAAGGATAGGTGGTCTACCCCTAAATAATTCATAAGGAATCTTGTTCTTTGTCATTACCACTAAAACCCTGTTTTGCACATAACATGCAAGCTAATCGCTTCTTATTTCAAAAAGTGATTGGTAATTTAGAATCGCCAACATGGTTCTAGCAACCTCTATCGTGTCCTGCTTTCTCCTCTCAAAGAACACCATTTTGTTGAGGAGTTCTAGCCACACTAAATTCTCTTTAATACCTTTATCTCTCGCAAAACTCATCCATAACTCTATTCTTGAATTCGTGCCATTGTCACACCTAATGATTTTAACTTTCATATCATATTGGTTTCTACTCGTGATAAAGATCTTGAGGATGCCAGTTGTTTCATCCTTGGTTCCAAGAAAGAAAACCCATGTAAACTCGCTAAAATCATCATCACCACTAGACAATATTTCTTAAGATTCAAGTCGCTCAATGATGTAGGACCAAATAAGTCCATATGTAACATTTGAAGTGGGTGAGCAATAGAGTTAAACAAATTTGACTGCAAGAAGCTCGTGTTGTTTTCCTTTAAGACAAGCCACACTGTGTTTGATCATTTTCAAATATTTTACGAGGTAATCCTCTCACCAAACCATCTTTGACAATCTTGTTAATGGTTTTGAAGTTAACATGACCAAGTCTTCTATGCCATAACATGGATTCATCCATCGTGGCCTTTGCAAGCAAGCAAGTATAATCATCTTTAGCTACAATGTTGTTCATATCAAAGCTATAGAGATTGCCTTTTCTAGGAATTTTAAGAAGGATCCGATCGCCATCAGCATCTTAAAATCCTTAGAGAACAAAGCACATATCTTTGGTAAAAGAACATTGTTCATCTTGTCACTCATTTGTGACACACTAAAAGATTATACTTAAGCTCTTTACATAGTACAGTGTTCAAAGTCCAAGTTACCGCTTTTATAACTCATTGACCAAAGAACTTTTCCATTTACACCACCTTCAAAGTCGACATCTTGTCCATCATAATGCTCAAAATCGTAAAGATATGACTTGTTGCCACCATGTGCCTTGAACACCCACTATCTGTATATCCTTGATCCGATCTTTTGTCTTTGGATGTTCCCGCACATAAGAGTAAAGAGTTAGTTTCTTTTGGGGACCCAAGCCATGATTGACTTGGATCCGCCTCGTGTATCAATATAGTTAAATCTATCAAAGGTCATTGATACACCATTGGGATTGGTTGTGAGGCATTTCCTTTAGGTTTCCATTCCCAACGTCTTTGAGGCCTTCACAAAGATTGCCCATGTCCCCCTTTTCTTGTTTACAACCCTTGCAGTGGTAACTTTTGAATGAGCGATGGTAATCACGGTTTCTTTTAGGCACCCACCGTTGGTTATAATTAAAATTTTTAGCTTGAAAAGTTCCTTTCCCTGTTTGTGCAGATTTTTCAAAAGTTGTTTTGGAGTTCTCACTTTTAACAGGTGACTTAGGATGAGCAGTGTTAACAATTTTAGTAGTGGCAAAAGTTTTGAGGCCACTTCTAAGTTGAACTGCTCTTGGGACCATTTTGCAATGTGTGTTAGGGTGTACATTATGTTGAAAACTGTTAGTCTCCACCCTTTTATTCCCATAGACTTCCCTTCTCCCAACATGGTAATCACAATAAGCATGTAGATGATCAAAACTACCACAGATATAACATGCCTTATTGTACATTACAAAATCACTACCTAGTTGTTGAGATTTAACATGATTCCAACTCCTCTGACACCCCTAGGAGTCAGAGGCTTGTTCCTATACATCTCAAAGATACTTTATAGTTGGTCTAGGTTTATTAATTGTTTTCCTAGGTTCCTCTGTAACAGTATTAACAACTTTTGGGATAGAAGTCTCTACATTCTTTTTAACACTCTCATCTACAACAGATGAGTCACTAGCACTCTCAAACACATCATTATCAAGCTTACTCTCTTCCTCACTTTTCAAAACTGTGTCTTTTAAAGGAACATATTCTCTTTCAAGATCCTTGAAATCCTCTATGCCTGTATGAGCTAGATCTATACCTGGAGGTGAATGAACACCCCTTAGTGGTGGAGGCGCAATATTATAACCCATACCAGACTTAGCTTTATTATATATTTGAGCATTCTAAATTTTATCAATTGACTTAGACTGATGATAACATGTGTCTATAGTTAAATTGACATTTTCAATTTTCTTTTGAAGTTTTTCAAGCTCCTTTTGGTATGCTTCATTCACAGCTGTTGTATGTTCTACCTCTCTTCTAAGAAGAATCATATCATCATTATAATTTGACTCATTTTCCTGATAGTGCTCTATTTTCTTTTCTAATACTGCCATAGCTCTCCTAAGATTAGCCACAGTATAATTAGCAGTATCTAATTCTTGCCTTTCATTAGAGTACAAATCATTAAGTCTTTCAACTTCTTTAGCACCTACATGTTTTAGAACAACTATCAAAGTTTTGTACCTCGTAATCGAGAGAAAGCCATGAGAGCAAATTCAAGAGCAACAAGAGAAGCATCTGAATGTTCTTCATCTTGTTCATCACCCATGAAACTCCAATCATAGCTCACACCATCAATAGCCAACATTGCCTTTGGTTCTTCCACAGTGGTCCCTTCTTTGCTTGTACCAAGTAGACATGTTGTCCTTGGTCTTTGGTCTTCTACATTCTCTAGCAAAATGTCCAAACTTGTGGCGCTTAAAGCACTCCACTTTCTTCTTATCAAAGCTTGCGATATCATCACCATTAATGTGGATAGGTTTGCATCTTCTTGTAAAATTTCTTAGCCCTCATGCTAAGAAGAGCTATCTGCCATTTTATATCCATCTCTCCAAGTCATCTTCATCAATTTTCTATGTCTTCATGAGTTAAGACAGAGCCATCAACTTGTGTGGAGATAAAAGCATAAAAGGTAGGATCTCCAATACTAGCAACCTTCTTCTTTGAACTTGCGGTGGTAACATTAACATTACCAGTGGAAACTTTAGAACCTGCAGCGGCAATATCATCATCATTTTCATCTTCAGAATCATCACCGCCAACGAGGTTGACAACAATGCCAAGCTACTAGAGCTTGTACTTAGTTTCCGCCTTCTTCAACCTTTGCTCAATAAGTTTGAAGTTGTTGTAAAGGTCATTGAGCTTCATTGTTTCTATGTCCGATTTGTTTTCCCGCACGGAACATTGGTTTGAAACTCTGAAGGCAAACTTCTTAGAAACTTCAAATTGAGGTCTTCCTTTTCTACCTCAATGCCAAACACAGTCAGCTATGTTACAATCTTTTGAAGTTTGGTGAAGATGCTATCAAGTGAGTCATTGCTTGAAGCAGAGAAGTTTTCATAACTTCGCTTCAATAATGTCTTTTGTGTCTTCTTAGTAGCATCATTACCACCAAACACTGATAACATCTCTTCAAACAGTTCTTTAGCAGTCTTGAACTTGCTGAATGCAATGATCTGGTCTCTAGGAAGAGTCATCAGCAGCAAACTTCTAGCTTTAAGATCATTCTTCTTGCAAGCCTTTTCAATACTAGATTCAGGCATAGAAACCTTCACAACATCTGTGTCACCAACCTTCACAGTACTAGTCACAGGCTTGAAGGAATCACCAGTTTGAATGATCTCCCATAGAGCATAGTCCTGAATGAGAAAGTATTGCTCAATTAGTATCCTCCACATCTCAAACTCATTAAGTTTGAGCTTAGGAAGTCTTGGAGTAGAAGAAGAGTGTGATTGGTTGTTTTCCATCTCCATTGAATTGAGTGAGTAGGTTAAGCTTATTCCTTGGATCTTCTAAAACAAAATATCAGAACCTTCGCTCTGATACCACTTGATGGATCTAGACACACTCCTTGTGTAAATGATATTTTGTATGATATTAATAAGTACGCGGAATTTACTTAGTAATACTTAGAAGATGGATTGTATAATGTATTGTATGAGAGTAAACACAGATTAAACACAAAACTCAAGCTCCAATATTATTGATGAATAATACGAGTGATCTTAGTATCACTAGGGTTACACCTTGAAGCTTTTGTAGGTAAATTAACAAGTACATAAAACAATGACCTAGGACCTCCTTTTATACAACAAGGAGTCCTTTATAAGATAAGTATAAAGCTAACATAATAGAATATACACAAGATCTATTCTATACTTATCTAGACGCGTTAACCTTATCATAAACAATAGCAGTGGTAATAATGTTCTAGCAGTGGGAATACATTTCCACTGCTAGTGTTAAACACTGCTTAACCACATACTATCCGTGGTAACGGATTATTCCCAACAGTTTGTTCATTCCCGACAATTTTACATGTCGAGATATGAACCCACGCTTTTGCCAAAGCCACCTCTTCGGCCGACGTCCAAGTTTTTTTTTTCTGATTTATTCGGTTGTCTTCTTTTTCGGACATCGTAGTTTTCTTGTACTTCTTTAATATCTTCATCATTTTGTGCTTGGCCTCCTACATAGTATAACAAATAAATTATAACAAGTATAACAAATAAATTATAACAAATAAAATTATAACAAGTATACCGATTGGATTTTGTGGTTGCGTTTCGGCAACAAAATCAACTTCATCATCCTCGTCATCATATAGCGATAGTTCTCGTTCGACACTTGGTTCACGCCGTGAAGGACCGTCACGGATGTCATTGAACGGGTCGAAGTCACTTGTGAGGGACACCGTGCATTGTTTTGGATTCATCGGTGGAGGTTGAGGATAATATTGGTGTTGATAGTATGGTGGAAAACTCATTTGAGGATAATAGTGAGCGGGTTGAGGACTCATTTGAGGAACGTAGGGAGCGGGTTGTGATTGAACTTGCGGACGAACGGGTTTAGACCGAGAGACCCGCCCACGACCTTTGGATGAGGTTGAAACACCTTTTGATTTCTTTGGATCCATGCTTAATGTTTTTAAAAATATGAGAGTTGGAAGTGGTTAAAATATGAACTGAAAATGGTTAAAGTTTTTATTTATAAAGCGGATTTCTTTTTTTTCTTTTTTTTTTAATTATTATTTTTTTGTTTAAAATCCAAACGGTCAATAATAAAGTCGTTCAACGGCTATTTCCACTCACCACTCTCCCATGCTTCAACGACAATCTATGCCGAGCCCATCCATGTCGAGCTCATGCCAAGGGGGTGGAGGCGGTGTTGATTTGCGGCATGCCCCATTCCGGAGACCATGGTGAGCCCACTGCCACCGCCCTTATGCGATGAGGATGAGACCCGCAAGGTAAAATAAATCTTACTCAAAGAAAATAGTTTCAATTATAACCTGGTTCCATTTTTTTTATTGTACGGCAATGTCTATTTTTTACCTACGACATATCCTTAGTTCTGGTCGTGACTTAAAGGAAATGAACATATATTTAGTAGCATGTCAGTTCGTTGTTGCATCCTTGAAAAGTTGATGTTTTTTAGCATAGTTTGTTTGTTTGTTAAGGTAAACAAATATGTCACGTAGATAATTTACTCACTTACTCAAAAACATGGTACAAAAAGTTATGTGAATTACATGCGAATTAGTCAGTTACTCAACAACATAAAGAAAGTGTTTTTCTTTTAATTTATCTTCGATCGATCATTCCTAGCTTTTTCTTCTCCCACTCTTTTCTCTTTGGTTCGTCCTACACAAAACACCACAAAACACTTGGAACAAAATGGAAATGTGTAGAACCTAGGAATTCTTGTCGGTGAAGTTAGTTACTACTTTGGTCATTTGGCACTTATGGTCTCTTAAATCATTTTATTTTTATATTTGTGACACATTTAAATTTCTAAAACCATTTACATAATATCTTGACTTATAGTTTGACTATCGGGTTTAACTAGACAATCACGTATAGTCTTCAACTTATAAAAGGCGTAGTCAAACCTACTCAATGGCATATTTGTAATATAATACACAGAAACACGATTTTGGGGTGTTACAAATCTACCCTCCCCTTATTTAGATTTCGTCCACAAAATATTAGTTACTTAACACTTACGACCATTCGCAAAACTTTCCTACATCTATAGCCATCATGCCAAATCACTATTAATTCAATTGCTACATATCACTTAAACTAACAATCTCAACTTCACAAAGTCATAGTTACATTACTAAAAACTTAACTTAATTCACATACTCATTCTAGGCATCATTCTTAAGGTTTCACACATAACCTTAATGGCATCATGATCTTTCCATTCATTGAATTTCTTTTCTTTTGACGTCTAACTTTTTATAGTTTTCATTTTCTATTTCTCTACTCGTACTCATGCCATATTGGACACACATAAGCCCACTCATTGACAATTCGTTATTTACATAATAAGGCGTCCCAATCTATGCCAGTAAGAAATTATAAATTTATTGTTCGATGATTTACAATTTCCTTATTTAAATGAGAAGGCATTTCAATCCATTTAAATAAGGAGATTATAAATCATCCTACTTAAGCCTTACTTTATACTTACACCTCTTCATTTTTACGAGTCAATGACATTACCTCGATACCTGCGTGATTGATTTAGCTCATACCAGAAAGTGTTCGGGAGTTTGTCACTACTTTTTATTCGTTGGTAGTATCTGTTAAAATTATTCCCAAATAGATAGGATAATTACCTTAGGAAAGGTAAAAATCTAATGTCTTGGATTCATATCCTCGGCGAAGAATGAATTTGAAAATCACGTCTTAAGTTTAATGTTTTATGCTTAGTTGTTGTGTTTTTTTAGTTTGTTTATGGATTCTAAGACTAAAATTAAAATTGAAATAAGCAAAGAGTATCTAATACTAATAACATTTCTAAAGCAAGAATTATTAGAAATAAACTACAGGAATAAGCAAAATGGCAAGAGTCTAAAACTTATACTTAAGGAAATATGTTTTCCTGAAAATGATGATTTAAAATGTCATCATTATTTTTTAACAACATAGAAGTTAATTGGTGAAATAAAACTCGAATAAGGATTAAAATTATCCACACGGACGCGTATTTCTAGCTTAACCCTTATTCGCACATGTTAAACCTATTAGTTGATAATTTAGGTTAAGTATTAACTACTAGAAAGTTTTGACTTTTTCAACGGCTTTTTCCTGTTAAATCAGATAAAAAAATTCTAAGCATACTTTAAGTTGGATGTCTCTCTGTTAGATCACCATTCTATCACATAACAACATATATTTAAGAGAGAGAGAGTGGAAGGATCTTATGAATAATAATGAAGATTAATTTCTCAAAGAACCAACAGTCTCTCCCTTCAAGGGAGGGGGTATTTATAGTTTTTACAAGGATAAGAGCGTTTCCCTAGGTTCTAAAAGAACCATACATCACAACCCATGTGCTTGCTACATGAGCCGGTTATTTAATTACAAACAATTATAAACCATATTATCTAACGACCTATTACAAATGTAATGACCGATACTTCATAATAATAATGTGTTCCTAAAAATCTCCTCTAAGGGTTGGTCATCATTTGTTGTCTTGCTTAGATCTTTTGACGTCTTGAACTTCTTTGGTGTTCTTTACATGTGACGTCTTTGAATCTTTGCTTATTTGTTCTTGTTTTTGTGATCAGATATTGGTGTAGTCTGCCCTTTATCAACATCTATATTCCTTGTTCTTTTATGCCTTTTTCCCACATGTTCATACTTCTTGTGAAGTTTTTGATTCATACACCTGAAGTTCTCATTCTTTAGCTTTGATCCGTGTCTTGTAACTTTGAAGATTCTTCATAATGCGTGTATGAGTATGTGGAAATGAGATGTTGATGGTAATGATGGTGATAATAGTCTTTGATGGAACTTCTGGCCTTCATAAGTACCTGCATGAACAAAGTTAGCAATAAAGTTCCCGACGTAAGTGTTTGGATATTTTTTACATGTACATCCTAGATCGCTGGCGCGTTCTTTGACGAGTCTCAGATTGGATGGTCACTGCATGTCCCCGTACTTAATATCTTCAAATTTTCATTATGAGTCGCTATAGTACACCAAGGTATCACTCCACGACTATATATCATTTGAAACCATCGCGAACACAAAGCGTAACGCGTAAAGGATTGCCAAAGTGACCTATTTTCAGGGCTGTTTGATGTTAACCCTGTCAGGAATTTTCATTCAATCACTGAGGAATACGTGTGTGTATCCTCTCTTAAATGTTCTGGCAGATTGCTAGGATCTGCGTAGGACTCTAAGATTTACATCTCGTGTTCTTAATGTTGAACAATGAGTGTAGAGATATTAAATGTTCCTAAGAGATCTTTTGATGAATCTCGTGGCTCTAGAGTCGATTCGTGTGATTTGTATAAGTAGTTGGAGACCGGAGAGGTGTCTCCTGTTTCAATAGCAACACATCTCGGAGTGAGTGGTCGATAGATTATGCAGGGTTTCCTGCTAGAAGGTTAGGTGCATTGCGTCACTGGGTCCGTGACGACTTGTCTTCAATACCATCATCATCTTTGTGACAATCAGTAGCATATGAATTGAACCAGGTTTCTGCCCTAAGTTGATTATGGAGGGCTATTTCTTTTCACCATTTTCTTAACTTTTCTTTTTAATTCTTCAACCCCTTCTTTCTCTTTTCTCATATTACTTCGTTTTTAACATACCTAAGGATTTTCTAGTTCTAACTATTGATGTTGTCCTTGGGTAGATCCCTCCGGCTCTGGCGGATCATAGGACGAATTTCCTATCCTTAGTCACCTTATAGCTCCATGACTATCCTATATTTCTAAACCATTTCTTGAAAATATCTCAAAGTGTTTATGATTATAAAACATATGTTATTAACACCTTGAGAGTTTTAGATTTTCATAAATACTCCCTCTCCACATGTGCTTATATTGTTTTAACTTAAATCTGCACATTGAGGGAAGAGTTCGCACTTTTGAATTGATCG
>CM040243.1:42724410-42772023 GCA_022545495.1 Chrysanthemum lavandulifolium
ATATTAAATGTGTGATAAGTTTAACGAGATAGCGAACGTTTGTTAAAACACAAAACGTGGGTTTAAAACACGTAAAACGTAAAATGTACAAAGTTTACGTAAAAATGGGAAAAGTGAAATGTAACTTTTCTAATATGATTATTATGAACCTAAAAGTCTTATAATATCTAGACTAGGCCTAGTCTAGTGTCGGTTGATATTAAATGTTTGTTAAACCTAAAACTCGAAGAGTTAAAAATCAAGGGATGATTTTATGGTCAAAGGAGGAGGGAAATAAGTTTGACTTTTTCCAAAAATGTAAGTGTCTAAAAGTCTTAGAAAACGTTGTGCATGTATGGGTTAAGTTTATGTATAAGTAAAAATGCTTAAAACAAACACGTAAAACACGGGGTCTATTTGGTAACATTTGAAATTAAAGTTTAAAATTTCATATATTGATTATAAGTGAACTAAAAATTAATATAATGTGATAAAAATGTTCAGAGTCGGTTTTTATTACGCGCAGAATGTTTAAATGACGTTTAGACCAAAACGTAAAATTAAGACACGGTTTTGCAAAACCTGTTCTTATTGAATTTGACGTACGTTGTGAAGATGAGTTGACGAGTCTCAAACTCTCTTGTCATTACGAATGTATGTTAAATTATGAGAATAAAAATACGGGAATGAATAGTAAAAATTACAAAGATGAATAGTAACCTGAAAATGAAAATTGTTACAATCTTACCACCTTAATAGGAATTCTATCCCGGAATTCAGTGTGTGTTATATATTAATATATTAGTATGTTCATGTAGCATAAAATATCTAGAAGTCACATGATCATCTGGAGGATGGAAGGCACGGAGAGCGTAAGGCTATAAAATATTTTTATGAAAAAGTTGTTATAGTTTAGGTCTCGTTTAGACCCATTCCTCTATAACTATAGCTATGATACCATTATGTAACACTCCCAATTTCAATGAACGCAATGGAATTCAAGTTGGGAATTACTCGACGGTATGACAGTTATCAATAGAAAACGAACTCTAACTGAGTCGTTTTAAAAGAATTATCATTCGAATTATATAAATATCAGAGTTTATAAAATGAGGTCCCAGTAGTTTTATGGTTTTACAAATTACAATTGAGTTTTGGAATGAAAAAATATATTAAGCCTTCTTGAGTATCGGTGCCCTTCCATGCCAGCCTCATATATTATGGACCTGAGATAAAACATGCTAAAAGTGTCAACATAAAGGTTGAGTGAGTTTATAGGTTTGTAAGTAAAATAGTTGATTACAAGATTTTCATGTTTAATATATCGTGGGTTATGATGTTATATACCCATAATGTTAAATGTTTGAACACAATATTTTAATGTTTGATATGTCGTGGGTGACGTTGTTACATACCCAAAATGTTGAAAACAATTATTATTGCACATACATATAATAAAAATATAGAGATAGTGTTTTCCTTTCCCTAAGTTCCTGACACCGAAGCCTCAAGTTTTCTAATTTCTAGTTCATATCCATTCGACATACCAGTCAAGTGGGGAAACTACCCGGAATAGTTTCTGGTAGATGTCCACCTGGAACACCCATAGTTTCTCAAATGAATATTGCATCCATTTGACATACCAGTCAAGTAGGGAAACCACCCGAATGGTGAAGTTCAATTCCAATATATTTATTCACAACATTCGCGCTTGGTTCCTAACTTAGGCAATTTGGGAATGTTTCGTACATCTGTATTCGTATGTAAAAGTAATCATGTATTTAAGTTAAATGTTTCAATAAACAAATAGAGTGTTCCATTAATCGAATAAAAAGTTTCGGATAAACATACAGTTTGTAAATAGTTTTGATTGAAATAATAGTTGTAGCACGTATCTCACCTTAAAGTAGTTCATAAAATAGTTAAAACGAGAAAGAGTGGGGCTCCGAACTCACCGTGAACTAATGATATCAAAATGTTTAATGGAATCTATGGATAAGTCGGGAAGTCTCTACGTACAACCTAGAAATATGATATTCTCTTAGGTTTTGGAATAAAATATAACAAATCTATATAAGTCATTATATTGATCATGATGTTGTACATAGTATTTATATCAATCGTGCTTTGTCGTTGTAATGGTTTACTTGCTTATAAAATGTGTTTAGTTTAAATATCGTACTAATGTTCGGGCCATCGTAATTCAGAGGTCATGTAGTAAACGTTTGAGGAGCTAGGACATTTTAATTTGTAAATTCAGCAACTCGTCGAAACGTTTTACCCAAATGAGCCCCTCACATGAAGCTCTCTACTAACATCAAGGTTGTAAAAATCGCTAGGCGCTAGTGAGACGGTTGGGTAATGCTTAGCGATTAATCGGTTAGGCGGGGATTAATCGAGGATTAATCGGATTGTAATTTTTATGCTCAAAAATGTAATTTTCGATATTATATTATTTTATATGTATGAGATAAGCGTATTGCATCAAAGTTCAAATATTTCATATGTTCAAATATAGACATAATACATAATTCTTCAAAGTTCAAAGTCAAACATAAATATTACTCGGTTTGTTGACCATTTTTAAGCGACCTTTGACCGTTTTTGTCCGATTAATCGGTTTGTTGACCCATTTTTAAGTGATTTTGTCCGATTTTTAAGCGATTTTGTTGACCAATTTTTAAGCGCTTTTGTCCGATTAATCCGATTAGACCGATTAATCGGTTTGTTGACTAATTTTTAAGCGATCTTTGACCAAACCAATTAAATAGGCCGATTATGATAAATCAATGCGCTTAGTGAGCGATCAACGATTATGCGGTGATTAATCGGCCGCCTGAGCCGATTTTTACAAGAGAGACTAACATAGTACTTAATATGTAAAACAAATATTGTTACTTATATGACATAGTAATTTAGTATGTAAAACATATATTTTCACATGTGAAAAACATTATTCCAAAGGTCAAATAAACTTAGGAAAGTTTATGTTATTGTGGTATGTTACATCCTTACTAAAAATGATAAGTGTTGCAAGTTACATTATTTAAAAATAGAACATGTTTCATAAAATTTTACCTTTAGTTCAACAAATTCGGGTTAAAAATAGTACACTTAAGTTTCAGTAGGAAACAGGCCTCGTTTTGCATTGCTAGGCCAAATCTCGCGATTATTGATAGAAAACATCATTACGGACAACTTTCATGCTTTACACTTTTCATGATTCAGACCATAAGGGCCTTGAAATCACGTTTTAAGTTTACATCAGAACACTTTTATTCAAAAACAAGTTTCCTTTTAGTAAACTAAACTAGTTCTTAACGTTTTATTCACAAACTCTTTTAACATGATTCCAAAGACAATGTTTTTTGTCTTGAGTTTCTCTATAACTACATGAATTCAAGATCTTGCGCTCATAAATTTGGTGACAATAATAAGCATATACTTGATTTTACTAGTTTGCAAACATAACTTTTCATATGAAATCATAAGCTAGTTTACTTACATGTTTATTTGTTTTATTGTTTTTTTACAACATGATCAGCATAACAACATATATATAGCATAAAAAAACATGCATAAAAATCATAGTAACAAGGATGATGATTAAGATTTAGTCTTACAACTTTTGGCCATACTTAAGGGAAACTAGGACAAGAACAAGATCACTAACTTAAATCTTTCAACAACGTCCTATGTTTCCAACTCTTGCAACTCTTGAATTCAACTTAGGCTCACTTGAAAGAATACTTCTAATCTTCTTCTAATCACCTTATGTAGCTTGCAAATCAATCATGGAATGAAGAAACTTATAACTAGGATCATGTGAAACTTGACAAGAGCTTCAACAATGATATGTAACTTGTAATATGGATATCAAAGATGAAATTGCTATGGATTTATGATGATGGCTGGTTTTTGGAGTGAAAAAGGAAGATAAATAAGCTTGCTATTTATAGGATAAAGAAAAGGTTAGTAACATGCTATTTAGTGGTTAAAAATGTTACACATGATACTAAAATGGTCTTATGGTTCAAAAAGATACACATCAAAGCTTAATGGTTCTATGGTTCATCACCAAGCCACCAATGCTTGGTGATGTGCATAAATTTCATTCATACACTTATATGGATGACTTGGTTGGTCATTTTGATATTTTCTTGATTTACAGAGTGAGTTTTGGTCCCAGTAATCGCTAACGGTAAGTATTTAAGTCACAAAACTTAAAACTGGGTTTCTTAAAAGTATGAAACTTATAAGAATTTTTAAAACTTATCAATATAATCTATCTAAGTATATTAAATGGGTGATAAGTTTAACGGATCGCGTAAACGTTGTTAAAACCTGAAACGTAGGTTTAAAACGCATAAAACGTAAAATGTACGAAGTTTACGTAAAAATAAGAAAAAGTGAAATGTAACTTTTCTAATATGATTATTATGAACCTAAAAGACTTATAATTTCTAGAATGGGCCTAGTATAGTGTCGTTTGGTGTTAAATGTTCGTTAAACCTAAAACCGAAAGTGTTAAAAATCAATGGATGATTTTATGGTCAAAGGAGGAGGAAAATAAGTTTGACTTTTTCCAAAAATTTAAGTGTCTAAAAGTCTTAGAAAACGAGGTGTAGGTATGGGTTAAGTTTTTGTATGAGTAAAAATGCTTCAAACGTGAGTTTAGACTCATAAAACACATGGTCTATTTGGTAACATTTGAAATTAAATTTTAAA
Source organism: Chrysanthemum lavandulifolium (assembly GCA_022545495.1). NCBI lineage: Eukaryota > Viridiplantae > Streptophyta > Magnoliopsida > Asterales > Asteraceae > Chrysanthemum > Chrysanthemum lavandulifolium. Next base: position 42,729,118 of record CM040243.1, read on the forward strand.
TTATCATATATTGATTATAAGTGAACTAAAAATAAATATAATGTGATAAAAATGTTCAGAGTCGGTTTTCATTACGCGCGGGACGTTTAAATGACGTTTAGACCAAAACGTAAAATTAAGATACGGTTTTGCGAAACCGGTTCTTAGTGAATTTGACGTACATTTTGAAGATGATTTGACGAGTCTCAAACTCTCTTGTCATTTTGAATGTAAGTTAAATTATGAGAATAAAAATATCGGAATGAATAGTAAAAATTACGAGGATGAATAGTAACCTAAAAATGTGAATTCTTACAAGGAAGAAACTTAATTTCATTGGGTTTTTTTGAAAAATAGGGTTATATTGTGAAGATGCAGATGTGTAAAATCAAGGTGATCAAAGGTTGTCAGGTTGTGATGACTGGGATAATAAAAAAGAACTGTGCGTAACTCTTGAAGGAAAAGTTATGATGTTTGGTGTACAAAAGCATGTAGGTTCAAAACAAGTTGGATTCAAGCAACTTGGCCATAAACAAGTTGGATTCAAGCAACTTGATCATAAACAAGTTGGGTTCAAACAACTTGGTCACAAAAAAGTTGGGTTCAAACAATTTGGTCCTGGTGTTAAAGCAAAAGTCCATGGAGTACAAGTTGATAAATGTGTTTGGTTTGAGGTGGAACTGCAGGGAGCTCAGAGAAATTGTAAAGTTGAGGTTGTTCAGGATAGTAACGATGATGCGGTTGTGGCTCAAAAAAGTTTGAGGCTAAACAACTTGAAGCAAAGACAAACATAGACTTCTTGGTAAAAAAAGCATGAAAAGGTACAGCTTGGTATAAAGGTTGGGCAGACATTATGGTAACCGCAGTATTTAGTTAAGAGGGTGTAAAGGGTAATGTTATTGAAAAGAAGGAAGTGAAGGAGTCTAAGGAAGCTAATCTAGAAAAATTATTGAAGTACAATGCGTGGTCGACAAGGTGGTCCTCTGATCAAGGTTCCAGCTCGAGGAAAAGATGTCAAGTATCGGTTATGCCCCTAAGGTGGAAATTGTAGAATATTACAAGTAAATTTGAACATCGGTTAGAGGTATAAGTATACTTTGTAATTATATTAGGTATTAGACTTAGACTAGAACTAGTTAAACTTGTCTTTCCTTGAGGTCATATGGTCGGTTGGTTCATGGACGGTCGGTTGGATGTTTCCTAAATCGACTCAAACATGATTTCTACCCCTCTCACTCAAACATGGTTTCTATCCCTCTTATCTCTATAAATAGAGGTGAGGGAATGCTAGTTCTTAACATTCTTCTTACTCGAATTGTAAGCTTTATTGGTTATAAATAAATGGGTGTTCGAGGGTATACCGTGTGCGTGCATATTCTTGTCGATAGCTTTGTAATTTTGTGTTCTTTGTTCGTTTGTCCAACGCAGGTTTCACGTTCGGTGATGCAACTTGTGATCAACGTTAAGGTTCTAGGTTCCGTGTTCGACATCTTCAGGTTTGTTGCGGTTTTGTTCAACACGCTAGTAATTTACCGACTAGCAGATGTTCGATCGGTTCCGGGTCATAAAATTTTGTCACCTAAAAGCACAAAAATACGACTTGCACAAAGTAAACATTTCTTATTAATTAGTCTTTCAAACTGAATGAACAAATTGCCCTCAACTAATTACATAAAACTTTGAATAAATCAAAAACAAAACTTGAAAAAAAGTAGAGCACTTAAGCTACAAGTTCCCAAGAAATTAAAACACTTAGCTTAACCATGTATATACTAGTACTTCATGTATCAACTTTGCAGACAGAAGGCCCAAGCAAAGGAACTTCACCCAATGACCCTCTCTTCAACCCAACCAACACATCACATCCCACATACACTCTTTTGTGCCTAGACCATATGCCACCCTTATATTTCAAATTCCCGGTCAAAACAACCCGTAAACTGACCGCAACAAAACCGTCATCATTTCCCAACCCGTTTACGAACTCGGGAGGGACTAGTAACATGGGGGTCATAGCCACTGTGGTCTTTGTTTCATGGTGCAAAGGTGGTAGCATTAGTGGTGGAGATATAGCTTGGTTATTGTACGAAAGGAATACAACTAGGTGGTTGTAGTGTATATCAACACGTTGGTTCGGGTTTCTAGTGACTAAAGTAAACTGCATGGTAGTACCCCCGTTTATAGCTAAAACCGAGGCACCAACGACTGTGAACCTGGGCTTGTGAGGACGGTAAAGAAGCCATAACACAAGGCCGGTTATGAGGAGAAGTAGAAGGATTATGACAACAGCAGTGGAGATTTTGCGACGGGTGCCTTGATGGTCGTAGGTGTCGCGATAAGTGTGGTCCTTGTGGTTGTGTTTTTCGTGGTCTATATGTGCAACATCGATGTGCTTGTCGTGTTTTTCATCGTGACCCATCGTGAGAAGTGGTTTGCTTCGAGTGTGAAGGACTTGTTTTGTGATGAGTTATTGATAAATTAAGATGTGGTAAAAGAGGTGAAGAGGTGGAGAGTTAAGTCGTGGCATGCGAGCAGGCTCGAAAGAGGATGATGATGCATGGGACATGTGTAAAATGCACAAGGAATATTGAAGATTGACATTTATTTTTAGTACGAGTAGTTGTTTATGTGCATTCAAGTGTAAGGATTAAAATATTCGATTTATACATTTATCTTTGGATGTGTTTCTTTAGTAGCGGTGAGCAGTACTTGTCACTTATGAACAATAGTCATAGCTTATTATTTATTGCTTTTTTAAGAACCATTAGAAAACTAGCTTTTTTTTTTTAATTTAACAAAACTCATCGCTCTTTTGCAAAATAACCGTTAAAACTCAAAATACTCGGTGCTCACCGTCTCAAAAAATTTCACACCGCTTCGCGTCAAAAAGCTTGGTCTGTTATGTGAGCAAACAATAGTTAATAAAGAAAATGAAAGTAATGTAAAGTAAACAATTTCCTTTCATTTTTGGGAGGAAACACTTTACTTTCAAGTAGCCCAAAATTTCCCTCTTTTTTTTTAAATTTACTTATTTTTTCTTCATAAAAAAACTCAAGAACGCGATAGATTTTTTGTTTTCTTTCATTACTTTCCTTTTTCTTTATAAAACCAACTTGAGAACAAAGTGGTGTTATCGAGTTAATAAACAATGTAATTGACTTGGTGGTATGATCAAAAGAATAACAAGCGACTTTAGCAGGTATGGATTACAAATGGCGACTTTGAAGATATATGCACTTAAAGAAGTATTGAGTAAAAGTTTAAACTTTAAAGTGTAAAAAATAATTTGGCTGATCAATTAAGGCAATCAAACAAGTGAATAATGGCACACATAAAAGGATGAGGATGAGGGTGACCAAATCTGAAAAGGAAAACATAAATACAAAAGGCCAAGTGGCCCAAATCTGAAAAGTAAAAGACAAACGCAAAAGAGCTTAAACTCAATAGAATAGATTGCCACTCAGTCTGGCCCAAAGTTGGTCATATAAAGACTAGTAGTTAAGGGTCTTAACTCTTAAGCAAGATTGTTACAAACGCTCATGAGGCCCGATTAAACTGTGAATTATTTCATCCATTTTGAATATTCAAAATGTTCATTTTTCAATTGCATACGGTTTTAAAAAATCTAATCAATGCGACATGCACTAAAATACCATCGTGGTGGTGTATTTGTAAGAGACCCTTTTTCTTATGACTATGAAATTCTTAGTGAAATTCCAGATGTTGATCTTCTTTCATTAGACTTGATATGTTTTGTTAAACATTTGAAAACTGAATGTATTGGTGAAGTTAAGTCTTTGTTTTATTTGGTACCTGGCTTAGATTTTCACTTAGGATTGAAACCCTTAAAATGTAAGGATGACTTTGATGCTTGTGTTCAATGTGGTATTGATAATGATCATGTCTTGCATATCTATGCATCTCATTCTGAGTTTGATATAAATGTCACCACATCTGAACAAAATAATTCTGATAGTGAAAGTGACATAGAGGATGTTGATTATAATGTGTATGATTATTGTAGTTCTGAAGAGAGTGACACTGCTTCACTTGACCATTTGTCTGAAGGTGAGGAAGAGGTTTTAGATGTTAGGACTAAGAGTGTAGGCCCTGCACCTAAGAGAAAAGCTTCTAAGATGTTTGATGAAAACTTTTTGTCTAGAATTTACAATGGTTTGCCTAAAGATGACTTTATTGAAAAAGATAATCATCCTAAAAAAGTAGATGATGAGGATAAGTTGGGTGATCAGTGGCCAATACATGATCCTAGTGCCAAATGAAAGTTTATGAGGCCACAGTTAGGTGAAAAGTATGAGAATCCTGAGCAACTGAAAAGAGCATTGGCATTCTATTCTTTGGCCAATAGTTATAAGCTATATAAGGTAAACAATCCTAAGAGACTTTTAGCTAAATGTTCAAGAGATAAGAAAGAAAAGAAATGCCCATTTAGATTATGGGCATCTTGGATGCAAGCAGGGAAAGAGAAATCATTTCAAATCAAAACCCTAGTTGATGAACATGTGTGTTCTAGGACATATGAGTATGGTACCTTAATAACAAGTAACTGGGTTGCTAGGAATTTTGCTAAAAAGATCATGGTCAATCCTACCATAACAGTTGGGGCTCTAATTGCTTTAATATTAAAGAAATACCAGTGGGGTGAAGAGGTCTGCTAGTGGGGGTAAGAGGTCTGCTAGTGGGGGTAAGAGTTCTGCAAGAGGTGGTAAGACCACAACTGGGTCTGCAAGAGATGGTGATGCAGTTGAATCAAGGGAGGAGATGTCTGAACCAGTTGAGATACCAACGCCACAACCTTCTCAACCACAACCTTCTGAACCAGTTGAGTCAACACCACAACCTTCTCAACCACAACCTTCTCAACCAGTTAAGTCAACACCACAACCTTCTGAACCACAACCTTCTCAACCAGTATAAGCTAGTATTCATAATGTAAACAGACACAACCATTAAAACATAGAAATTTCATTACTTCATTAAAGACATAGAAATTACATTACAAAATACCATTCTAACTAACATACATCATATGAGTTCATTACAGGGTACCCTTCATTACATCCATTCTAACTAACATACATCTCCAAAAGACAACTTAATACCACCTTAAACATCATAAGCAGATCATCCTAAACAAACCTAATAAGAAAGATCCCAACAATCAACACAATCAAGACTCTATTGTAGAAGGAAGTTCGAGAGTTTTGATTGTTCAATTGAACAATGTGATCTTTGCATTCACCAAATTGGCATGGAGCTCATACATCCTTGCTTGATACCAACGATTTGGTAATGCCACATCCACCCATCTGAAATAATTACAGTTTCTTGTGGGATCTATGAAATTTGGGCAACCAAGAAATCTTCTTCCCGGGTTGGTTTGTGTCCAAGAGGTACGACATTTTACTATTTCACCACAGCCACAAAGATTGGCCATTGTAAACTTGGAAGAGGATGAAGTATGGGGGTTTTGGAAAAATGAGTTTGAAACCCTAATTTTTACATGAAGATAATGAAGTATGATGTGTTGGGTATAAAAGGGAATTTTTAGTGGTTTTCCAATGTGGAAAAGTCTACTGGACAAGGTCTACGTAGACAAGTGTAATATCCTACAACCGGTTGCCCTTCTATAAAAAGGTTTAGTAACAAATGTGAAAAAACCGTGAAGTTGAGTAACTTAGATGACAGAAGATAAACATTAGTGACTTAGGACAATTTTTTTTAAAAGTTTAGTAACTTCTTTATATATTATATTTTGATTAGTTAAACTCTAAAACTGAACAATTATTTTGATACAAACCAAATTAAAAAATCGACCCATTATGACGGAGGAGGTATAATGATTGATTTTATAAAGTGATTTTTGTTCTAATTGAACTACTTGATGAACAACTATTTAGTTTTTTTGGAAATTAGTTGAGAAATAAAATAGTATAAACAACGGTAATTGTCAAATTAAAATATTACCGACTTTGTCATTACTGTCACTAGTTGCAAGGCGTCAATGGATGAAATTAGCCTCAAACAACATTAAATCATGTTTTAAACTACTATGTTCATTGGCGCCATTTATTCTGGTGGTAGTAAACATGTAGGCCTAAATAAGATGATGTTGTAAGAGCATTTGGTGTTAGCCTCAAAAGTAACGACATGATCGGTATTTGCATTAGTATAATAGTTAGCTTATATGTAGGCACTATTTATGTAATTATAGCATAGTATGGCATGTATACTAGCTATATAAACCCTCATTATTGTGTGTAAATTTTCTTTTCTCTCTAATAAACACGCACTCTTACTTTTCTCTCACTACTTTTTCTATTTAACTCTAACTATGCATTTCGACATATTTGAGCTTCTTGGACCTCCAGATCGTGTTTGGATCTTGATATATTTGGGATATCATGTGGTATCATAGCCAAACGTGATCATGGAGTGTTTGTTTTTCAAAAAATGCTTTTTCATGCGTGTATTTACCGAGTTCGTGGGTTTTTGACCCAAAATGTGTACTTCTCCCTTCTAAAACGTGTTCAAGACATAAAAGCAGACGTTTTTGCGTCATGTTTACTGTTTTAGAAAGGAAATATGTGAAAAAGAACTCGATTAAATCATAAAAATGTATTTTGAAAACCCTAGACCCGTGTTTTTAGGAAATACGTGTTTTTCTCTTCAAAAATCAGACTTTTAAGTTTCATTTCATGAATGTATATGTTTTTATGAATGATATATGGTTTTAGTAAAGATTTTTGCAAAAAGAATGGGGTTAAAGCATCAAGAAATGCATTTTTTAGGTCATTTTTTTGTGTCTATGTTCAAAACTGGTTTTACCGAGTTCGTAGTAGGTTTCGAGTTTGTCAACTCGGTATATTCAAATCTGGTAATGGTCCAATTTTGTTGAATGGAAACTCGACATATATACCGAGTTTGATGTGTGCAATTTACCTAGTTTGGCCCACTCCAATATACCAGTTAAGGGGTCGATATACCGAGTTAGGGTTTATGTTATATTGGGTTAGTGACGTAGTTCATATATCGAGTTTAGGTTTTACACAATATACCGAGTTATGGATGTAAGGGTTTACCGAGTTTGTGGCAGTTTGGGGTTGAAATTTTACCGAGTTAGCACTTTAATGATTTACCGAGTTAGGACTCAATTTACCGGAATTTTTTTTCCAGGGGCAACGCGCCCCCCAAACCCCCAGCAAACACACAGCGGAGTTCGATTAACAAAGAGGGTTACCTAAAACACCACTATTCACCAAAACCACCTTAGAGAATATATTCGTTTTTACCCTCATTAAGGAGATTTAAAACGTTAACACAAAACCATTATACTATCTATTCGAAACAAACACTTTCACAATTTCACGTAAACAGTCGTTATAAAGATTCACTTTATACGTACGTCAAAGGCTAGTATTGGATATCTAAACATTGTGACTACGGGGTTTGTACCTTGACTACAGGATTGGAAATGAGGTTGTATTTCGCAAGTTCGTGCACTCATGTATCTTCGCTTCTTTCTTTCTACTACACAAAGATGACTTGTTTGGGCGTTTATTGTTCGTGATTAAGACTTGACTAACTAGTTATATCTTGTTATGAGATTACAATATATAGTTATCACTTTAAGGAGTTACGTTGTAATACTCAGTGTCTCACGTAGTGGGGATAGGTCAAGTGGTTGGATACTATTATTGTTAGGTCACTAGTTTTACAAACACAAGTAAAATAGAAAGAGGTTAAGGCGATTGAACAAGATCCAAACACACATACGCGTAAGAAATAAAGAAAGGTTAGGCGTGAGTATGAATGAAAGAAAACTTGAACAACCAACCCTCAAATGAGGGTTTACAAGAGTATTTATAGGAGGAAAGCTAGGGCAACACTCCTAGTTTCCATCCTTTCATTTATGGGCTTGGGCCTAAGCTCATGGGCCTTCTACATAAGCTTAAGGCTAATAACAAACATAAAGGCCATAATAAAGCTAACTATTACATATTAATTACTAACACTTGATTATGGTCTAGGAGTGATTCCAACAATCTCCCCTCAGTGTTGGTGATGAACGTGAAGGCGTTGATGTAATAGTTTCTCGGCGTCTTCGACATTCTTCTTTCGTGAGAGGAATTGCCTTGATTCGAACAATCTCCCGGTGTAGAGATAGTTATCTTTGAGCAGTTATGCTTTGGCGTCATCTTTAACTTTGTTCTTTGATTATTGTTCTTTGTGGTGAAAGTGATAGTATGTTGTTGTGCGCATCGATGCGCTTCGTGTGCCTTGTTGCTCCAGGTGTCTCCGCGTCATTCTTCAACATGCTCACACGCCTATGACGTTGGAATTCAATCTTGATGAAGTTCTCTAAGTCTTTGACTTTGTAGATTCTTTGGTTTGACGAAGAATCATTCGACGGTTGTGTTGCTTTTGAATAGAACTTCCATTGGTGATGATGTTGGCGTGAGCATGAGAAGAATCAACACGATCATCCCGCTCCAAGCTTCCATAAGAAGAAAACATTTCAAGCGGTTAGTAATAAGCGGGTTCCGCACTTATAAGTTTGAACTTGAGAGTGAACGAAAGATAGTGTGAAAACACAACTCTAATTCTTACAAAGGCCGTTCTGAACTGAGTCCCACAGTGAGATAACACGATGTACAAGTACATCTACGCTTCAGATGAGTCGTTGAGGTACACCGTAGCATCACCTCACGATCAGAGACCGTTGAGACACACTCCGCGTAATCCACGGGAGTTACCGAAGTGACTTCGCCGTCGGGTCATTTGATGTTGACCACGGCAGAGTTTCCATTCAATCACCGAGGATCACATATGAACCTCTCATAAATGTTCTCGACAGTTGCTAAGATCCGTGAAGGACTCGATATGAATCACCGATAATCTTATTTGGTGATCGTCAAGTGATAAAATGTCAAGTGTTCCTAAGAGATCTTTTGATGAATCTCGTGGCTCTAGACTCAATAGTGCGTTTTGGTTTTCTGAGCGGAGACTAGGGAGAGGTCTCCTTTTCAATACCAATGATCTCAAGAGAAAGCCAATAGTATCGTAGGGTTCCTGTGAGAATAAAATAAACTCATTGAGAGAAACTTGAGTGGCTAAGAAGGTTTAGTGCATGCGTCCTTTGGGTCCATGACGACTTTTAATCTTCAATACCGGTGTCACTAAGTGACAACCAAGAGTATATGAATTGAACCCTTGTATGCGCCTAAGTTGAATAATACTGGAGGGTCGCTTTTCACCCTTTTCTTTGCATTTCTTTTGATTCTTCAACTCCTTCTTTCTCCGATTCTCATTTTCTCCTTTTATAATCGTACCTAAGGACTTCTAAGTACTAACTATTTGTGATGTCCTTGGTTAGATCCCTCCGACTCTGGCGGATCATAGGACAGTTATTCCTAACCTTAGTCACCTTATAACTACATGACTAACCTATGTTGCCATTAAAACCATCAGATGTGAAACATCTCTCAAAGGGTTTGTAAATGAAAAACATGTTTGAACCATTGTGAGAGATAGGATTTTGCATAAATACTCCCCTCCACATGTGCTTAAGAGTTTTAATGGTTTAAATGCACAGATGAGGAAAGAGCGCACATTTTGAATTGATCCACTCGAGATAGACAATCCCCATGAGACACGGTTACGTTGCGTAGTTAAAGAGTTACATTGTCGGTTTTAGATGACAACTAGCTCTAATAACTACCTTGAAGGTGTAGACAAACCTCGAAGATTGTCATACCCGTCGAGTTCATGTCTACCAAGAGTGTTTGAATGGTACTTTCTACTTGGACAAGTCCTTTGCGAGACACGTTTACATTACTAGCGAACTAGCTTGAAATTATTACCCGTCGGGACAAGTCTTTTCGAGTTACAAACAGTTTAGTACCGTCAATTCGTTGGTTAAGTCAAGGTACACAAATTCATTTGCATTTTGGACAACATATTTCTTATCACACAATTTTCTCCCCTCAAAATGGCATATGAAAATGTTATTTTGAAACGTTTGAGAATAAATATGACCATTTCGAGTGTTGCGGGAAGAGTGACCACTGTGAACAATTTGTGAACAAAGTTTTAATTCAATACTCCCCTCAACTAGTGATATAAGCGGTTGAGGTTTTGAAAATCATATGGGAAGTACTTGTTCTTTTGAGCAAAACCTTGAAAATGAAATGTTTAATAGGTTTTACTCAAAAGTAAAAGCTTTCGCTCCTTTTATAAGGATTGTGGCATCAAGCGTACCACGGGGTCCTTTCTTGACAATTACGGGTTGTACCTTTGTTGTGTGCACAAGCCATTGACATATTTAATCACACATCCAAATTTGTAATGAAAGAACCAATTCAAGGGTACCGAAGTGCGGTGATGTTCCCGTGAGTGCGCAGGGGCGTTGAAAGCCGGTTATGTTAATCCTGGTCGACCACCAACATAGCTCTCAATCGTCAGAATCGATCCCGTCTCGAACAACCTTTCATCAATCATTGTGATGATTCGTCTCACATCCCTCCTTTCACGATAATTCCAGTAGCTAGGAGACCCAATTTTACGCGTATATCCTTCAACTCAGACGCCAATCCGTCCCTAACCGCCTTCAAAGTATGATCCCCAATTTAAAGATCACTACACGCCATTAAGCGGTTTCTTTGAAGTTCACTGCGGTAAACAACTCCGAAAGGTTTCTTGATGAGCGTATATTGAGATAGGCGATTGATGTCGGGAAGATCAAGCGTTGGAGGAGTGAAGTTGACACGCGTCGATAAGATTCAACGACCACCGGATATCTTCTACATTCTTTGATCACGATCGTCTAATGAAGATGAGAAGTGACTTGATAAATTCACGTTGAACTTGATCGAGAATTGTCTCATACGACCACATACTTTGGCAAGGTACATGTCTTCGATGTCGTTGAGGACAAATTCTCAAAGTCGACTTCGGAGAATGCATAGTCTGTTCATCTTGTCGTTTGACTATGATATTCTTCAAAAGGTGTAGTCCCACTTAGACTTGAGATCAACGTGTTTGATGGCCACGATGTTCTTAGAACTGTACCTGCTGCGTGTTGAGACTTGAACCGGCGACACGTAGTAGATTCTTCTGCGTTCGTGCCAATGATGAATCCCATACAATGCATCTCGGTCGTATGCTTGCGTTGTCGAAAACAAGCGATTTGCACGTTCCTCGATAGCTATACTGCTTTGAGTAAATAGCGGCACCGGAATGGAAGAGTCAACGATGTAGCGTATTTTCGCGTACCATCGCTACCGTAAGAGAAAATCCGGTCTCTGTTAAATAAGTATCGAAAGGAATCCGTGGTTCATCCGCTTGCCAATGGTCGGTAGGGGTTTGGTCCAATCGGTGTAGTATGGAGGTTGTCCCTTTGTGTGAAATCAATGTTTGCTTCGGATTGAGCCAATCCATGTTGTTAGACATAGCTCGGCGATGTTCTCAAGATGATATTCGACCTCGAGGCGCTTTCGAGTCTGTCTTTTAGAAGTTGAAGCGCTTCATTCTTGATTCGCTTCAACTCGGTTTCGTCATTTTCTTCACATGGAACTTTTCTTGCAAAAGTTTTGCGTGCTCAATGTAGAACCGTCTCACCAAGTCTTGACCTTCATCGGTAGGGAGTTTGATTGACAAGTGTGGAGAACCATTCAAACTCTTGGTTTTATCGTCATCTAGCCATGATACGACTTGGTGAGTCGTCTTCTTCTTCTTTTGGAAGGCCTTGATGATGATTCCGGTTTACACTTGTTTGGGTGAGGTGGGTTGTTGTAGGGGCTCAGGACCTCTTCATCGTCACCACCCGTATACTCAAAGTAATCACCGTTTTTGAGTCATGGGTGGTAACTCGGAATCGTCCCGAGGTTTATCGATGAAGACCGAGGTGGAGGAGACTTTGTTGAGAAGAAGTCCGTTGTGGAGGAGGTGGCATCGAAGAAGATTCACCGATCGCTTCTAACGTTTAGGTGCGAGTCCTTGTCTTTATCCTTATCTTCATCGTCTCTAGGACGTTTCAACTTTCGCCTCAAATCTACAAGCTTCTTGAAGTTGGTAGTCTAGCAATGCTTGATCTGCTTTTTCTTCGTGAGTTAAACATTGCATTTCGTGGCGACATTTGTGTAACAAGCTTGGCCACAAATTCATTGTTAGAAAACTACCGGATTGGTTGGATTGATTATTACGGTTAGGGCGTTGATCGGATAGTTTGCTTGGCGATTTGCATAAGATTTGGATAAAGTTGTGCTGTAAACGGCTCCATTGTGACTTTAGGAACGATATTCGAAGGTACTTGTTAGTGTAACCTTCGATCATTTCGTTCAGTTCCTCTTGACGATGAATTTTCATGAATTCTGAATAAACTTCCTTTCTTCTTTCATCTTTTCATGCTCGTCATACAAATGCTGTATGTGATCAGCATAGAAATTCAACTTCTTTTGGAGAATGTCTTTCTTTCTGACTTGTTGGACAGCTTTCACAGTTCTTTCATGAGCATGAGAAATCCAAGATCGAGGTGGTTTCTTCACTGATTTGGATGATGATTTGGTTGATCTCTTTGATGGTGGTGGTGATGAATGAGATGAAGAGTCTGATGATGAGGAGACATGAGGAGGCTCGGGGTCCTTAGGCGGTTCAGAAGTTTCCTTCTGTGAATGTGTGGGACTTTCCAGAAGCAACTTGTCATAATCATCATCTTTATCATTCTTCTTCTTGTCAGTTTCTGGATTCTCAAAGTCATACACTATAGTATCTTCCACAGGCGGTTGTTGTTGCATGAGAGTGGTGGTACCAGCTCCCTTATCGGGTCGATTAACCGCATCAGGAGTTGGTTCGGAGTGGGCAACACCACTTGATCCTCCGGGACCACCCATTTGATATTTTGCAAACACTTCAGCCTTGTGTTGATGTCTAAGTTGTTTGACTTTCTTCTTGTACTCAATTTCCGTGGCTCTTCAACATTTTCACTTTCGAGCTTTCATCAAATGTCTCAAGTGCAGAGTCTTCCCTTTACTTTTGGCGACTTGAGGACTTGGAGGTTTTGGAATGTCTCGAGACATCTTGTGCGCTTCAAAATAATGAATCTCCTCGTCGATTACATTCCTTGAACTTTCGTCCAAAAGCTTTCTTGGAGGTTCGGTGTAGAGGATGGAATAGGAGTAGCTTCACGAGAGGAACTTTCTTCTTAGGAGTAGGTTTCTCTTTGGAATAGGTTTTCTTTGGAACATTCCTCCGACTATCTCATACTTGTGGCACTTCCAAGATCGCCTCTTCGGTCCTTCGGTAGGAGTCCCGAAGCCTTTTCATCAAGGTGTCCAACTTTACCTTCTTTAACGGCTACCCGATACCTTTTGTACGTTTCCGACTTTTGATTTCCTCTGTAAGAAGGTGATCGAGTAATTCACTCCTGTTTCTTCGTAGACATTTCTTTGATTCGACGGATAGAATGTGCTCACCTGGATGTCATGATTATCTGGTCATTGATTCTCCGGGATATCGGGATGAAGTCCAAGAGCTCTCGAATCAACGACTTGGTGTATCGACATAGGGAATTTTGTTGCCAAGCTTCTTCCGAAAAGCATCATGTCTTCCCAAAGCGGTGCTTCAATTATGATGTCCTTCTTGTTGATCGAGAGACCGAAAATCTGCGATTCAATGAGCTTGGGATGCTCATATCCACCGTCCACGACCCGAGACCGATTGGTGATGATAATGTAGAGTGTCCTCCATGGTTGAGGAATATTCTTGACTCCACGAGAGAGTGCTTAGTAATGATTCCCGTAGCTTCATCATAACCAATGTCTATCAAGAATTGCAGGACGATCTGCTCGCAGGGTGGCAAAGAAGTCGGTTGGAGCGATGTCCGGAATGATGAGAACAACTCGTAAGTCATCGGGAGTGATAGTGACTTGTTTGTGATTAAGAGTCACATTCACAAAGATTTGGCGATGATCCTCCGCATGGAATCCTGCATTGTTGAATGTAAACCTCTCGAACTGCGTGGCGAGTGTGAGAGCATGTTTTGGTAGGGATGATTCACGAGAATATCCACCGCAATGAGACAAGAAGATTACGAGCATGTGAGGGTGTCAAAGTCAACCCTAAGATTGTTCTTTCCAAGCTTTCTGCAACCTTCGGAAAGATATCGAATTGTAAGAACTTCTTGTGCATCCACATTCATTTGTTCACCATGTCGTGATCTCGAAATAACATTAGCCAAAAGAACCAACATATCGAAAGACATAATGTTAGTCAACGTAAGGTCTTATTGTCTAGTTATTGAATGTACAAAGGATAATGATTGTTATGAGTCCTAAGTCACTTGTTTGTCCAATAGTCTAATGACGTCGTGAAATGTTTCGTGAGTTAGTTAACTTTAAGTTTTAAAGTTTATGTTATCACTTATTGTTCACAACATATCAAACGATTAAGTTATTAGTGACATTATTGGATTCGTGACGTTATGATTAGTTTATTTGCAAGTTTGTACACGTAACAATTCATTATGAAGGTCAATCTAGGGTTAAGCATAGTTTTGGCAAAGTTAAGCGTAAACAGTAATGAGATACGCATAGACGAAAGCTTACGCGTAGGATCCTAACTTACGCGTAAGAAATGTTACGCGTAGGAAAAGGGGACCTTATGCGTAGAGCTTACGCGTAGGCGTATAAGGACCTTACGCGTAAGGCTTACTCGTAAGAGTAGACCTTATGCATAGAGGTCACTGTTTACGCATATCCTTCACAGGATACGCGTAGTCCCATTGTAGAACCTTACGCGTAATGGTTATGCGAAGAATTATTCTTACGCATAACTTGACTACGCGTAGGGTAATCCTTATGCGTAGAGTTGCAAATGACCTTGATTCTGAGTATTAAGTATAGCAAAGCCTGAAATAAGTTAATCAAGTCATCAACATTAACACAAAACTTTATTTTAACAACATTTTATGGCATGAACATTCATAGGAAGATTATGCGTAAAAGGTCATACGCGTAGGTCAAAACCCTAAGGGTTAAGATTTACGCGTATGAAATTTAACAATGGGGTTTGCACCAAACTTATTCTGGTAGTTCAAGAGTGTTGTGAGAGTCTTTAGACCAAGTATTAACATCTAGTTCATGATGAATCAAGAATACCCAAACTATAGAACATTAAACCCTAATTCCAAATTGTTAATAATTTAGAGTTTCTGGGTGGTTATAGAGCAAGGATATCATCAATTCAACATCATAAGAACATAACCCAACAATCTTTTTGACCAAAACACTTCACATTCGAAAATACCCAAATCGACTCATAAACCCTAATTTTTCAAAGATCACCAATTCGTGTTTCTGGGTGGGTTTTGATGGTTAAAATGGTATCATTGATGTATTTAAAACGTTTTGACACCTCCTTTTCACCACAAACACACACATTGATTGTGTTCATACGCTTAAGCGTAGAACACATAATCACGCGTAGACAATGTTTTAGCCGTAGGATTTACATGAAATTCAAAACCTTATCTTAAAAACATGTTGTGAACACGAAAACACTTACACAATGAAGATCAAAAGCACGGTTTTCTTGAATCAATTTGAAGCGTAGGATGAAAGTAGTTGTGTGTATTAAATGTGAAGTGAAAAGTAGGTTGGAGGTGTTTTTATTAAAAATGACTTTATTATTTTGACAGTTTTAGTCCCTCCACCTTTTCCTTTTTCAAACAAAGCCATTTAACTTCCATTTTGGTTACCAAACAAAGGTTTTTAGGAAAGAGATTTGACGACACTCCTCCTCGACTTAAGAAAAATGATGAAAGGTTATTAATTTTAGTCCGAGGAGTGTTATTGAACCAGAAACATTTACCACCATTGATAAGAGAAACAACCGAGATAAGATAGCATGCAAGTACACAGATGTTTTGAAACAGTTAAGAGATTATTTTCTCCCCCTCAACACTTGATCGGAAAAATTATTGAATTTTGAAAGATTAAAGTGTTGACGGAAGAAATGTACTTGCCATGTTGAAAGAAAAATAGATTAGGAGAATATTTTTGTTGTTTTATCAGATTTTATATTTTTGTATTTTGTTTTTGAAAGATTTATTTACAAAAGAGAGTTTTGGTGTTTGATGTGTTTTAAGACTGCTTTTAGGAGGTCATCCAATTCCTCTTGAGTCAAACACCTCATACCAATCCGGTGGACCAACTCATTAAACCTAGCGGGAGGCAAGGCTTTGGTGAGAAGATCTCGCCAATTGGTATTCAAGACCACAAAGTATAATTCAACGGTACACTGCTCCACGTGGTCCTTGATGAAATGATAGCGAAGATCGATGTGCTTTGATTTCGAGTGCTAAACGAGTTGCATGAGATCGCAATGGCACCCGATTGTCGCGATACATTGGGATTACATCGAATACGTAACCATAGTCTTTGAGTTGTGTTCTCATCCGGATGACTTGAGCACAACATGCGGACATGGCTACATATTACGCCTGGTTGATGACAACGATGTACAATCCCTTCTTTGATTGCCAAGACACGGTTTATCACCAAGAAATTGTAGAGCTCTGAAGTACTTTTCCTCGAGTCTAAGCATCCTGCGTGGTCGTCAAAAAGCGATTAGTTCAAAACCGAATCCTTCGGATACGGATCCCCAAATTAATGGTTCCTTGATGTATCGGAGGATTCTTTTAGCCTCGAGAGGTGGGTTTCAGCTTGGTCGCGATCGATAGCGGGAGCATAGATAAACGGCAAAGACAATATCAGTCTCGCTAGTCGTTAGATACATGAGGACCCAATAATACTTGGTATTTGGTAGGGTCAACTAATTTCCCATGTAAATCAAAGATCTAGCTTTAGTATGAGCCATTGGTGTGGCATAAGTGTCACGAGTTGTCATTCCAAATTTGTTTAACAGTTCAAGGGCATATTTGGATCGACTCAAGAAAATACCACGGGTGATTGATGAACTTGCAATCCTAGAAAGAATGTAAGTTCACCCATCATGGACATTTCAAAATTTTTCTTCATTAGTTTTGCAAAAGCGATTGAAAACTTTTATGTGTAGACCCAAAATGATGTCATCCACGTAAATTTGAACAATTAAGATATGTGCCCGTGATATTGTATAAAAGAGTTTGGTCAACCGAACCTTTGGTGAAATTATTAGCAATGAGGAAATATGATAGCTTATCGCACCATGCCCGAGGGGCTTGTTTGAGACCATAAAGAGCTTTGTTCGGTTTGTAGACATGGTTCGGGCACTCGGATCAACGAATCCTTCGGGTTGGTGACATAAACCGCTTTCTTTCGGTTGTCCGTTGAGAAACGCAGCTTTGACATCCATTTGAAAGACCGTCATATTCATATGAGCCGCGAACGCGAGAAATATCCGAACGACCTCAAGACGAGCAACTGGAGCAAAAGATTCTTCAAAGTCTATTCCTCTTCCCGACGATAACCCTTAGCAACTAGACGTGACTTGTTTCGGATTACATTCCTTCACATCCAATTTGTTTTTCCAAATCCATTTGAGACCAATGACGTAGACCCTGTTGTCTTTCAACCAATTCCCATACTTCAAGACGTTTGAATTGGTTGAGTTCTTCCCGCATGGATTCAATCCGATTGTCTTTTGTCATTGCGTCTTTAATGTTTTTAGGCTCAGTTGATGACGGTGAGTGCATAAATGCAATGTTCACCATCTGTGAAGACGTTGTCTCGTAACGATCGGTTGATTCGGGTTGCCAATAATGTTAGCCGAGGATGGTCTTTTGTCCATCGGTGTGTAGAGGTTGATGTTGGTATACATTGTGCGATTCGAGAATTCAAATGGTTTGTTGAAGATTCCGCGACATCCGTGCGCAGCCTCATTAGCAAACGGGTTGAAGAACGATTTGGATCAAAATCTGCGGTGGGTACTTCATTCGAATATCATCACCGGTTCATCATTGTTGGAAGCGGTGTGTTCAAGCTGTTGTGTTGGAGTCAACCGGGTGTCGGTGCGTCTTCAATAGTAGTTGTTGTAGCGGTGTATCGGTATAGGAATATTATCGGGTTGTGCAATGAAACAATGGATACACCGAGCACGGTCATCAATATCGCCACCGAACAGAGGAGCAAATAACCTTTCCATTTGTTGACGAGTTAGGCGAGGGCTTTGTTCGGTGATGATGGGGTTGAGGAAGTATAAGCGGTTATGACCGGTTCTAAGTCATTATACTTAGAAGCCATTTCCGTGAGTTCATCAAAATGAGCATGAATCGTTTCCATTACCTCCTTAGTTCGACGATTCCGTTCGTAAACCTTTAGAATTGTCACGGTATCCAATAAAGACTCCAATATCGACTTTGGCTTTGAGCTTTCCAAAATCATCACGATCATTATTCGGATAGCAAAGGGATCGAACACATGAAAGTGTTTGAGGTTCGGTTTGGTTGTGGACAAGCTCGAAAGGTGTTTTGTTGTGGCGTTTTGTGATCATAGAACGGTTTTGAGTATAGCATGCGATGATCGACTTACGCCCATAAGTAATCTGAAGTTTAGCATTGATTAACATTGTTCTTGCGACTTCCACTAACGTTCGGTTTAGCTTTCAACAACTCCGTTTTGTTCGGTGTACGTGCAATAGATGTTTGATCTTTGAATTCCACTTTCTCATAGAATTCACGAAGGTTTTGTTAACAAATTCGGTTCCTTTGTCTGCATCGATTATCCCGACGGTGTTGCGGAGTGAACTCAGTATTTTTGTGAGAAGGTGATGATCATTTGTGGAGCTTGGTCTTTGCTTGAAGAAAGTAGACCCAAGTCCATCGTGAGTAGTCATCAACAATTACTAAGATGTAGCGTTTGCCATTGATCGTTTGCACGCGCATTGGGCCACACAAATCCATGTGAAGAAGGTGAAGCACATCTTTGAGAGTTGTGTTCCACCTTTGAAGGAAAATGAGCACGAGTGCTTTTCCCTTGTTCACGGTGAGCAAAGGTGATCTTTTGAATACCGGAATCGTGGGAGTCCTTCAACTAGTTTGTGTCGAGCAAGGTTGGTGATGGTTTGAAAGTTTAGATGTGAGAGACGACGGTGCCATAGCCGAGGATTTTGTAGATGTTGCCTTTGAAAGTAAGCGGATGGGAGAGGAAGCAACCATGTATTGCATAGAGATAGTGTAGAGACTAGAGTTACGCGAGCCGGACATAAGGTCATTTCCTTGTAGATCACGAATGAAACAAGTTTTCTCCCGAAAGCAACCTCCAAATCTCCATCACAAAATTGACCTCATCGAAAGCAGTTGTGACCGAGGCCTTCCACGTAGTAAACCTCGCCGATTTCGATGTTTCCATTGACATAATCTCAGTAGCCCATGATAGTCTGCAGTGATCGTTCCGAACTCGACGGTGCCAATGAACTTTGCAATAAAGTTTGATAACAGCTTAAGGTTGCATGTCATGTGTCGGGAACATCCGCTATCAACAATCCAGAATGATCTCATCACCGCATTACACGATTTACACGGATGGAATAGAAGTAGATGTGGAACCCGAAATGTTAGAGGTTTCAAGCGTATATTAGACATACACACATTAATAATTTTAGGCATCCATTTAAATCCTAGTGTGTTACATATCCATTTCGCCATCTATAACTACTATTTGCTTTAGTCTTAGTGAAGGCACCGGGTGGTACAACATTCTTAGGAGGTGAGACCTGAGCTACAGTGATAACAACACATGCCTTAGAATCTAAAGAAGGCGGTCTACCAAGCACACGACTTAGGCGATTAATGGGCCTAGAGGTATTCCGATTCTTTGGATTCCGTAAATGAGAGATTATAGCTTTAGCAACACATTTGTCATGACAATCGAATTCATACTTTTACGACAAATAACACAAGGTGCATCGATCGAATATCAAAAGTGCTCAAAGGTTTAGCATTCGTTACATCACTATCTCTATTACATTTGCCGACTCAACATCTATAGTGGAAGCAACGTGAGTCTTATTCATAGTCCTAGGGTGTTCTTCTACTTTAGCATTCCTTATTGATCTTTTCTTAGGTCGCAACTTCCTATTCTTGATTGAGTGCTCTAGGTCGTGTAGTGCGGACGGTTGGAAAAGACGCAACTATTCTGTTTGATGGGGAAACACGTTAGCAACTTGTGATTTGGCGGTAGGGATTCTAGGTGCACAATGACTAAGTGTGACCGGTGTTATTCTCTTAATCACGGTGGCGGAAGTTGTTCATACATTCCTAACATTTCTCTTAACTTAGAGATAGTGTGAATCAAATCTTGATTTTCGAGCGAATATTACCAAAAAATTCATGACTTCTCTAGTGTGAGCAAGATAGTGATCAAGTTCGTTTGATGCTTCATGACGAGTCTTATTGAGCAAATCAAATATGACACCATATTCCTATTTAACTTTTGAAAGTTCTTGTTCATATTTTGAGATTTGACTTTTCAAAGACACGTTTTGATCATCCAGTTGCTCAATTTTAGGATCGAAGATTTTGCACTCAACCGAGCGATTTTCTTTTGAAAACTAAGTTGATGATTGTGAATATCTTTTACACCAATGAAGACGACGTTTGGCATTGTAAATTTCGTTGAGTAATCGTTTATTTTCGACTTTTAAAGACTCGATCCGAAGCACGTTATCGGTGTTCTCAACAACTACAACATTTTCAACAATATCAACAGAGATATAATCGATGCATATGGCAAAGAATGAAACAACACAACATTATGGACATCAAGACAGATAAGGTCTTCCAAGAGTCGATCAACATCTTTTCTCAAAAGTTTCTTTTACGTTTAGTATTAGAAATAGATGTTTCGCTTTCTCAAAACGACCTTCATAGTTCCAAGTTCCTTATGAAAATCCGTTCCCGTGCTAATGCACAACTTTTCAAGTTTTTAACATTAGGTAAAAGATTTTTCCGAAAAATGTCTCTTTGTTCTCGCGCCAGAGGCGATTGAAAGTGTTCAATTTTGATTTCGAGCGATATTCTATCTCATGTTGTAAAATTTTGAGGTCGACCATGAAAATGTCAAAATATCTAAGAATATTTCGATTTTCGGGTTTTGAGTTAACTTCACTAATTGAAGGTAAACGACCATAAGTTTGTGCATAACTGCTTTGGGATTAACATTAGAAGACTCGGTGTTTTGATGATAACCCTTGGTGTGTTAGAAGAATCCGTTGGTGTGACGAAAGTGATCGCGTTTTATAGTTAAGCGGTTTGTTGTAAACAACGTTTTTAATTTTGATCGACTCGCCTTCTCGCATCTAATTCCTCTTGACGATGATATTCAACAACACTCATAACATATTATCAATTTTGTATTACCGGAAACTTGAGAGTTGGTTTGAATGTTTTTAGTGAAAGCTTTGGTTTGTAATCGACTAGATTTTTCCATATCCTTTTGGATTGGGTTTTAAAGTAAGCTTTTCAATAGTCATTCTTGATTCACCATGTTTGTAAACAACAGCTTTTAAACTCTTTAAGTTTGTTTTGCAAGCCGATAATTTCTTCAAGAAGGTCATCTACCGATTCGTTGAATGCTTTTTGTATGCGGAGAACTGTTTTGACAAGTTAACAACTCACCTTAGCTTTTTGATTTTCCAAGGTGAGGCGTTAATTTGCTTTTTATGTTCATGTTTCATTGTTCTAATTCGACAACAAAGCATTCTTGAGGCGGCTAGATCATGCATCCGCTTCTCTAAATATTTTTCGTTTTGATGAGATTTTGCAAAGCGGCTTCAAAACCTTTTTCACGATTTTCTTGAGTTTTGAAAAGTTGAGTTGCATTTGTAAGCATTCAAAATCCTTGGTTAGCGATGCATTTTACTTTTAAGATCGATTTAATGCAACACATTCATCAATTTGGGATTGTTGGTCATTAAGTAATGTAACAAGATCGGATGAGGCAAAGGTTCAGCGTGTTCAACGTGAGTCACAACATGATCATTATTTAGATCCTCGAGTATAACCACGGAGTCAATTTGATTATCAAGGAAACCATAAAGTCATCTTGATCGTCAAATGTAACTACGGGTCTATTTGAAAATCGTCGGAAGGAGATGTAGATGACTCATTTGAACATTCCGAGCCTGCGGATTCGAATATTGGCGGAGATATTAGTTCGAGATATGATGATGGTTTGTTCGGTGCACCGACAAGCCATCGGTGTCATACACTGGGCCTGTTTCACTCATGTGTAACTCTTGCATATTAGCCATCAACATAAGAGCCGCATTGGCTGCGCAGTCCTCCATATCATCATCCGAGTGCGCATACGCCATAAAGCTATGTTCTTTGTCCGTGAGAGATCCACCACTTCATCCTTAAGAGCCAAAAGTAAAGCCTCTTTGAAGTAAGCACGCCCTAGTCCTCGGCTTTGGGCATGCATTAGCAGTGTCCCTTCTCATTGCGGTTGTAGCATCTAAGACCATTTAACCGATTTTGAGCATTTCCTGTTCCACCACTGAGCTCATTATTATTCCTACCCACAAGATTAAACCTTGACCACCGCCCATCGGCGACCATAATCACGATTACGAACTTCAACACGTCCATTGTTCACAACACTTGAGTCCGTGTGTTAGATGAGGAGCGAATCGATTGTTGGATTTGTTGGTGTAACGGCCAAAAGCATTAGCAATCATAACAAATCCTTGTTGCAATGCTTGAGCGGATCGATTTCCTCGGTTGCTTCAACGACATATGCTTGAGCATTGTTGTTGTTGTATGGAACCAATTGATTTTGTTGAGGTTGTTGCTGTGAAGGTGTGGTTGAAGTAGTTGGTTGAGTTTCTGGTTGAGAGGGATAATTTTGTTGAGCATAAAAGGCAAGTTGTTGATGTCCGGATATGATTGTGTAGCAATTTGAGCACGGAGAATCCTTTCCCGATCAACTTCCTTTTCATGAGGCTTTAAGTAATCGTACAACAATCCATAAGTAGAATGATGCATATTCTTCGCTTGACGGAGAAAAATGACATACTTCTCCCATTCAGGACCAAGACTACTCAGGAACTTAGTATTCACTGCAATTCTTGGCATGATGAATTGATGATGTTGTGTTTATCCAAATCATTGATGATGTCTGAAAATCGATGATGATAGGACTCTAGTGTCTCTCCAGGTTCAATCATGAAGTGTTCATAAGCCAAGTAAATTTTGGATTCCAAATCCTCCCGATTGAGTCTGAGATCCTTCCATAAGAAGCGAATATGATCCCACATTTTACGTGCGGTCTTTTGAGCATCAACACTACGAAGAATTGGGTTTGGTAATCCTAAGAGGATGTATTCCATTGCAAGTTCATCCGCTTCATAGTGTAGAAGTTCTTGAGGATTCAATTACTGCAGATAGCAATGTTCGTTTGTTCATCTCTTGGTGGAACAGCAGTTGGATCTCCGGGTACAATGACGATGGGCATCTCAAATTGACCTTCAAGATAACCTTCTTTAAGAACTTTCCATGTGGCTTCTTCGATCACAAAACCTAAAGAACCTTATCACCCATTGATCATAGTTTCACGGAGTTAGCATTGGAGGTCTATCAGTGATCCGACCTCATGAATTGATTGTTGGTCGCTTAAAGCTTCACACATCTTTGCAAACCAAGTGGGTTCCTTCATAGTGTTCCTTGATGGATGTTGATTGAAATCATTTGTGTAGGGTTGAACTTGAAGGCTTGGTGGTGTTTGAACCATTTGTGGTGGTGGAATTGCACCAATTTGTGGATTATGTTGTTGATTAAATTGTTGTTGATAAATAGCTTGTTGTTGATTCCATTGTTGATGTTGTGGAGTTAATTGATGTTGTTGTTGATGATTATAAGTGTGAGGAAATAGTTAGAGTATGGTGGTTGAGACATGTTGATAAACTTGTGTAGTAAAATGGATCTTTGTAGTCGAATGAACCTTTGTTGATGAAGTGTCCTTAGGCGTAGAAAAGACAAGAACCAAGTAGCACTTATGCGTAAAAACACCAAAGTTACGCGTAACAATGAGAAGTTACGCGTAGGATTTAGCTTCTGGCGTAAGTAGGAAAAGCACTAAAGTTAGGCGTAGACAAAAGTTAGGCGTGAAAGTTATGCGTGGGATTTTCTTATCGTAAGACTAGGCTTAGGCGTAGGAAAAATCTTAGGCGTGGGATTTCTGGCGTAAGCTTATGCTTATGCGTAATTTTAGGGTTTTGCCCAAATGATCTTTACACTATCACGGTGCAAGAGATATCCAAAGTCGACTTATTTTCGGACTTATCCAAGTAAGAAAACACGGAATAAACCGGAAAATGAAGATCAAACCAAGAAAGCACTTACAGCGTAGTTTTAGGGTTTTACTACGGCGTAGGAATGCTCAAAATTTTGATTACGTCCAAAAGTGTTTCTAAACCGGTTTTGTGTGATAAGATAGCTTCAATAATACCAAAATACACAAAAGTGTGAAACTTGATGAACCAAAGCCTCTAAAAGCAGTTAAGCGTAGAATGAAACCCTCGTTAAAAACCAAGCTTAAAAGCGTATATCCACGCGTAAAGGTTGAAACTTTTTGCCAAAAACAAGTATTTTAACACCTTAAAACATTGAAAGTACAATAATCTTGGATTAAAAGTGTAAAAAACAAGTTTTTAAGCGAACCAAAGTATCACTCGTTAGTTTTACGCGTAGGACCAAAACCCACTTCAAAAACAAAATGATTCACCCAACTAGTAGGCGATTGATACCACTGTTAGGTCACTAGTTTTACAAACACAAGTAAAATAGAAAGAGGTTAAGGCGATTGAACAAGATCCAAACACACATACGCGTAAGAAATAAAGAAAGGTTAGGCGTGAGTATGAATGAAAGAAAACTTGAACAACCAACCCTCAAATGAGGGTTTACAAGAGTATTTATAGGAGGAAAGCTAGGACAACACTCCTAGTTTCCATCCTTTCATTTATGGGCTTGGGCCTAAGCTCATGGGCCTTCTACATAAGCTTAAGGCTAATAACAAACATAAAGGCCATAATAAAGCTAACTATTACATATTAATTACTAACACTTGATTATGGTCTAGGAGTGATTCCAACAATTATACTTTTCTTTGTTCGGGTATATGGTTTACACCGTTCTGAGTCTCGTATTTACCACAAGGATACGTTTACACCAACCAGCCATTGAGACAAGCTGGTTGGTTGATTGTATGTCTCAAGATACGTTCTTGAACGTTTATATCAATGAAGAAGACAGAAAAGCTTGCTAAGTGTGTTTTACAGTATATATAACAGTTTTAACTGCTACATCAAAGTTAAAGATACAGTATCTTCTACATCAAAGTTAAAGATACAATATCTTCTACATTTTCCGTTGTGCAGTCAAAGTCAAAGACAGAAGATATGAACACACCAAGTTTCGAATCTACAAAAGACGGTTGTTAGTTTGGGGGGGGGGGGGCTGATTCTGAAACTTCACCAAAAAGAAGTGTATGAAGAAAGCTTCTAAAGACATGGCGTACTAATTGGGGGTAGTTAACCCAGTTATTACATAGTACATCATTCATCTGCAAGTGAAGAACTAGAAGAAAGCTGAGGATTCAAGATAAACAAGGGATATCGTGTCATACTCAAAGCCGTTGCACTTAATGTTTATTTTACATTGTACTTGTAGGGAACATTGTAAGCAAATTCCGCCTGTCATTACTCGAGGGGAGATCGTTAGCCTCAAAAGTAACGACAATTACGATATTTGCGTTAGTATAATAGTTAGCCTACACGCAGGTACTAGTTATGTAATTATAGCATAGTATGACATGTATACTAACTATATAAACCCTTGTAGTCTCTCCTAGGATAGTGTAGTTCATTGTTTAGTGTGTGTAAACTTTCTTTTCACTCTAATAAGCACATACTTTTCCTTCTCTTTCTCTCTCTAACTCTAACTATGCATTTCGACGTATTTGAGCTTCCTCGACCTCCATATCGTGTTTGGATCTTGATATATTTGGGACAACACTTGGGGTCGTTGGCCGGTGGCCCTCGTGCCAACGGATAATGCGAGCAGATAACGCGAGCCACAAATCGGACATCGCGCCATCAGCTTTGGCGTCGTCCGAGCCAGCCCACGTGATCTATTATTTTTTATTTTTTATTTTGTTTTTTCAATTGTGAAAGTTTAATAACGACTAAAAAATGTAAATGTTGGAGTGGTCAAACAAGCCGTTTTTCTAATCAAAATACCCACTTTTTCTAAATTTTTACCCTTTAAAAAGCCTATAAATACCTTATTAAACTTCTATTTTTTACACACACTTATACATTTATTTCTTCCTCTAAATCAACAATACTTTTCTTATTTCTACCTCTATACTAACAATAATGAGCCCCAATCAACAATGGATCAACTCCATGCTCGCCGACCCGCAAAACCAAATACCATATTCCTCATATTCTTCTGATCCAAACACACCAACATCCGCAAATTTCATCACCTCAAAACGCCAGAAAACTACCTTCATTCGGCTCGCCATACCAAATCCCAAACCAATTCCTCAACTTTAACCCATTTGCCAACCAATTTACATCTGAGCAATTTCCACTATGGCAACAATATAAACTTCAACAACACTTCCAACAAACCCGAATTTCTCAACAACAATCGCAACAACAAACAGTAAACCAACCCTAATTTTCCCAACAACAATCCCCACAACCCCAACAATCCGAAATCGCGGGCCCTCTTCACCCAAAAAACGTTGCAAGAGCAAAGCCAGAAACCTCATGAAAATAACATCGATATACGTTGTACACTTTGGAGTCAAAACGAAGAGTTAATTTTGGCGGAATGTTACACACAAGTATATGAGGATCCGAATGTCGGCTCCGATCAAAACTATGACAAGTTTTGGTTCAAAGTTCTCGACCAATACAATGAGCAAGCCAAGTGTAAAGGTTACAAAGAGCATACCAAGAACATGTTGACGGGAAAATGGACTCCGATGAACTGAGAAGTAGGGAAGTTTAACTCGCTTGTCGAACAAACCGTGAGGCTTAGTGGCAAAAATCATGAAGATATGATGACGTGGGATGAATTTTTGTATAAAGACACGAGGGCAGAAATTTCGCTCACAAAAAAGCTTGGGAGTTTTTGAAAGACAAAAACAAATGAAAAATCCCGATTTGACACAAACAAGAAGAAACCGAGGATGACCAACCGAATAAGAACCCGGGCTTTTTGGAGATGATGCTTTGCCGCGTCCACCCGGCAAAGAACAAAATTCTGAAAATCAACGATCTTTAAACTCGTCTGCCACTTCTAGTTCACAACAAAAAATGTTTCAGGAAATGATGCAACAACAATTCGCTTTAGACCGTGGTGAAGATGGATGATTGAACCGCAAGACTATGACGAGAGTGGAATTAATCAAAGGTCAAACAAGAAACGAGGACTTGAAGATGCTTGTAATCAACACTGACTGGATGGATCCGATAGAAAAAGCATATTATCAAAAAGGCCAAAAAGGCAATCCGAGCCAAATATTATCCCCAAAACTAGTTTAGTTTATTTATTTCTATTTGTACGTATTGCTTTTATTTTTATGTTTCTTTTTTTCATTAATTTTAATTTTAGTTTAACGTGTTGTTTTATTTGAATGAATGAAAATAAAAGTCCACGGGTGACCTATAACATCAGAAATAAAAGTGGGGTGTTTTGTGATGAGTTATAAGTTCTGAATTATCAAGAAAAAACTACCGAAATAGAGCACTTTTTCTTATAACACCAGTCATATCGCACGCGTCATGCTCTAATTGTAGTAGACGGTCCGGTTCTCTTACTTCTCTACCATTTGCATTTTTGAGTTTTCAAGTTGCAATAATATTCGCTTTATATTCCCATATGTCCTATTACAAAGGGACCAGAATAATTGTAAGCCGTGAACACTAATATCATGTCTCTTGGAAGCATATGTCCAATTGTCTAAACACCAAAATAACGCACACTATTATTATTTTTTGTGGCTTTTTGCATTTTGGCATGGCCCCCACGTGAATTTAATCTTCACCACACCTTTCAACACTTATAACTTCAATATAAACTCATGATATCTTTCCATCTCGTTTGCAACACTTCCTGTCTCCACTCATTAGCCAAGGTACAAAATTTTACAATCTCTAACATGCTTTTTTTCTTTTTTCGCATTTTTTTTAGTATTTTTCTAGCCGCAAACTCACACATGTTATTTTCGAGACTTGAATCTATAACCACTTAGTTGACGGGCACATTTAAATACTGCTAAGCAAAACCCATGTTAAGTATATTAGTCCTTAATATATGTTTGTAGTTCAAAAATATTATTAACTGTTTCTTGATTCACAGAAGTTGCAAAGATGGCAACAGCGACGACTGCATGGAACTGTGTCACAAGAAGCTCCCGTGTGAGTAATGGGGTGGCTATATTTGCTAGCAAAAGTGAGGTTAAAGCAAGTGATAGGTTGAGAGTTGGGAAGGTGCAAATGGTGGTTCATGAAGGACTTAGAGTTGTGCATAATGCTAAGGTGATAGGGGCGAGAAAGGCTCAAAATGGGAACTCGAGAAAATTGATTGTTTGTGGAGCTGGGATGAACTTGGTGTTCGTTGGAGCGGAATGCGGGCCTTGGAGCAAAACTGGTGGACTTGGTGATGTGCTTGGTGGTCTTCCTCCTGCAATGGCTGTATGTTCTCTTTTTCCTGTGTGCATTTTAGCCTTATAATTGCATTTTCGAAACGTAAATAATTGATGGGCTTTGAGAATAGTGAGATTCGTCTCAGTAAGTGTAGTGGATGGGGTGTTTGTTTTTAAAAAAAAACCTCTTAACGGCCTCTGAAAATAATAATAGCTCAAGGCTGGGGACAAACACCCTGTAGTGGATGGAAAAATCGCACCTTTGCATTTGTGGCTTTTTGCATTTTGGCCTCAGAATAGTGAGATTCGTCTCAGACAGTTTTTTTTTTTTTTCCGTTCAGACGCAGTCAGAGGCAATAAGATCTTAATGGTCTAGACTTGAGAGGGGTGTCTTAATGCCTCTTGTTGCCTCTTGCTGACACAAAAATAACTAAAAAAAATTAGTACGAGCAAGCAAATGTGCGGTTCAAACATGAGTTTTTTTTTCCGTTCAGATGCGGTCAGATTCAGACATTTACGCCTCAGATTCAGATTCAGATGTGCGGTTCAGATTCAGATTCAGAACCTCTTAAAAAACAAACACCACCTTAATTGCTTATTGAAGCTGCTTATATGATTATGTGGAGGTTAAAGAAGCTCTTTTGAGTAATCATATTCGAGTTGCTTATTCCAAACTGCTTATCTGATAATTTTAAAGAGCAAAATCAGTTTTAATAAGAAATCCCAAATACCCTTCGATTATTTGGTAATTTACGGGCTAACTGATCATTTTTTAACTTGAAAAGTAGTTGGAACAAAACTAATTATACTCAGCTGATAGTTTAGGGGTTATTATACATCTAACAATCTGTCAAACACTTAGCACATGTTTTGTTACATAATTATGAGTATTTCATATGACAGTCACTTTTAGAACCCAATGCCAAACACCCCATTAGTTGACCAAAACAATGTTGAGTCTTAGAAACTTATTCCTGATGACACATTGTGTTGAATCTGTGTTACTGCACAGGCAAATGGGCATCGTGTGATGACAGTATCACCTCGTTACGATCAATACAAAGATGCTTGGGACACCGAAGTTGAAGTTGAGGTATTATTACTATTTGTGTCATCTTTTTGTAGTCATTTTGTCAATTTTTTCCAAGCGTTCGACTTGATATTCCTTTTGATATTCATAGCTCAAGGCTGGGGACAAGACAGAAAAGGTGCGATTTTTCCATTGCTATAAGAGAGGTGTCGACAGGGTGTTTGTGGATCACCCATTGTTCCTTGAGAAGGTCCGGTTGTCATTTTAAATGTAAACATTAACTTGTGAAGAATTAAATGAGCCAATGTTAACGAAATTTATGTGCTTCAGGTTTGGGGAAAAACGGCTTCAAAAATTTATGGACCTGTTGCTGGAATAGACTACCAGGATAATCAAATTAGATTTAGCTTATTATGCCAGGTTAGTTTTAACAACTAATATCATATGCTTTCCATGTTTCTTAATCATGTAATGCTTGTTATATAAAGTTATTATTATAAAAACTACAGGCAGCTCTGGAAGCTCCACGAGTGTTGAACCTGAATAGTAGCGAATATTTCTCAGGACCATATGGTATGATGATATCATCCATATTCCATGAGGCTTAATTTAGCTTAGGAACAATATAGGTATATTAATGATTTTCTTTTCCTATGCAGGGGAAGATGTTGTTTTCATTGCCAACGACTGGCATACCGCACTCCTTCCATGCTACTTGAAAAGCATGTATCAACCGGCAGGATTGTATCCGAGTGCTAAGGTAACACCTATTAGCAACATTGATCTTATTTATAATGTCCTACATACGTTGATATATGATTCGATTTAATTTGTGGCTTTGGATGTAGGTTGCGTTCTGTATCCACAACATAGCATACCAAGGCAGATTTGCTTTTGCAGACTTTGCACTCCTTAATCTTCCAGACGAGTTCAAAAGCTCGTTTGATTTCATTGATGGGTAATTATTAACCTTGGAGCTTATTTATATGAACTTATAGCTACCTTATAATTTCGAGATAGTAACGGACGTTATTGTAACGTTGCAGATATGACAAACCTGTAAAGGGAAGGAAGATTAACTGGATGAAAGCGGGAATACTGGAATCAGACAAGGTCTTAACCGTTAGCCCTTACTATGCCGAGGAGCTAGTTTCCGGTGCAGACAAAGGAGTGGAATTAGATAATATCATCCGAAAAAGAGGCATTCAGGGAATCGTCAATGGAATGGATGCCCAAGAATGGAACCCCATGACCGATAAATTTACTAGTGTCAAATATGATGCTACCACTGTAATGAGTGCAAAGCCGCTTATAAAAGAAGCTCTTCAAGCGGAAGTTGGGTTGCCTGTGGATAAGAACATCCCGGTCATAGGATTTATCGGTAGGCTTGAAGAGCAAAAAGGTTCAGATATCCTTGCTGCAGCCATCCCTGAATTCATAGACCAAGATGTCCAGATTATAGTTCTTGTAAGTTACTAGTACGAGGCCTTTTCTATTATGTTAAGTATTCTGTTTCTGTCAAACTTAACTAGTGATTCATGAGCTGTTTTATTGGTTTAGGGGACAGGGAAAAAGGTGATGGAAAAGCAGTTGGATGAATTAGAGACGGAGTATCCACTTAAAGCCAGGGGAGTTGCGAAATTTAATGTAAAACTGGCTCATATGATAATAGCTGGAGCCGATTTTATAAT
Source organism: Chrysanthemum lavandulifolium (assembly GCA_022545495.1). Taxonomy (NCBI): domain Eukaryota; kingdom Viridiplantae; phylum Streptophyta; class Magnoliopsida; order Asterales; family Asteraceae; genus Chrysanthemum; species Chrysanthemum lavandulifolium. Next base: position 42,760,494 of record CM040243.1, read on the forward strand.
AATACCTAGCAGATTTGAGCCATGTGGTCTAATTCAGTTGCAAGCAATGCCTTACGGATGTGTAAGCATACAACTTATAACTTGTGTTGATACATTTCACACTTACACACGTGAACAAGTACTTATTTCTGTGATATAACTTTGAATGGTAGGTGCCTATTGTTGCATCAACTGGAGGGCTAGTCGACACGGTGAAAGAAGGCTATACAGGATTTCAAATGGGCGCTTTTAACGTTGAGGTGATAACACTTTGAATGAATATTCTATTTTATGGATAATGAATTCAGCTTTAGTACTAAGTTTGAATATACTTTGGCAGTGTGAAACGGTAGATCCAGCGGATGTAACTGCAATTGCAACGACTGTCACAAGGGCATTGGCTGTCTATGGTACTCCAGCTTTTTCAGAAATAATTCAAAATTGTATGGCTCAAGAACTTTCATGGAAGGTTAGTAGTTACAACTAGATATGAAAAGGGGTTGTTTGTTAAAAGGTTGTATTCTTAATCATGTTTGTTTGTTGAAATGTGGACAGAAACCGGCCAAAAAGTGGGAGGACGCGCTTCTGAGCTTGGGAGTGGAAGGTAGTGAGCCCGGGGTCGAAGGTGAAGAAGTTGCTCCTTATGCCAAGGAAAATGTGGCTACACCTTAATTAAGCCAACAACTGTATAAGTTTTAACATAGTAGTATATATCTTCAGCTAACTCACCCTACTCGAATTTGAGTTCGACTCCGTCCATTTTCATTGACAGCATCCTTGCATCTGTAAGCGAGTTTTAAGTATGTGATCTTGTTGTATATCTTCTTGTATGCTAACTTTTCTTTATGGAAAATGTGTTAGAATGATAGCAGTAATGAATCATTGATTACATTACTGGTAAATGTTTGGTCATATAACAATGTAGGACCAACTTAAGGCTAATGCTAGTGGTGTTGTGGTCACCCCTGGTCCGTGCTACCTCCGCGCCATCTAGCATTCTCTCTTTAAAACTACACCTCAATCACAATTTGCTAATGATGACCGCAATGGCGATCGTATTTTTTTTTAAATTAAAAACTAAAACTTTTATTCATAAATTAAAAATATTACATAGATAATTAAAAACGTAAGCGTACAAAATATAAAAAACAATGCGAAAACTAAAAAACATTACACAAAAAGAAACACAATCGTCATATTTGTTTTTTCCATGCATCCAAACTACTTTAGCACCGATTTGATTTTGTATTTTTATCGCCATCCTCCACACATCATGTTCAATATCGCAATCTTTCCAACTTTCTTCTTGTAAAAAAGTCTCGAGCAAAACTAGGATGTGATTGGAATGTCTGAGCATCCAAACTACTTTAGCACCGATTGGAATGTCTGAGCATTCCTTGTATGCTTTAATCTTATCATTTTTTATATTTTTTTCCCTTGAACTAGGATCTTATCATCTTTCTCATTGGACGCTTTTTCAAATAGAAGAGTTGTGTCAACAATCGCTTGTATACGAATGTTATCCTCAGCAACATGTTTCATTATTTCAGCTTTTATTTCCTTGACGGTATGTGGAAGCGAACAATCCATAAACTAAATTTTTGGGGGAAAAGTATCCGTTGGGGTAGATGTACACGTACGAAATCAAACAAACTAAATTTTTATTCATTAAAATAAAAATACAAATTACAATACGAAATTTAAAAAACAATACAAAAACTAAAACGTAATTGTCCTATTTGTATTTTGCATGTAGCCAAACAAATTTAGGGGATGTTTAGCTTTGATTATCACGTTTAGAAACGTGGGTACAAAATGACGTTTTGCAAAAGTAACCTCCCACCTCGAGTTGTAAAACCACGTTTTATGCCAAAAAAACAGATTATCACGTTTTGAACCAAACACCAAAAGTTAATTATTCACGTTTTGAAAACTTGATAATTAAATAATCACGTTTTGAAAGCTTAGCCAAACACCCTCTTAGTATTTATTTGATTTTGTATTTTTGTCACCTTTCTAAACAAATCATTATGCATATCTTAATCTTTCAAAACACGGTTTTTTTGCGGAATGTCATTACATTTCTCGTATGCTTTCCTCAGATCATCTTTAGTTGTGCTTGCATTGTCACATTGCACGGTTAAATCGATAATCGCTTGCTGACGAACGGTATCCTCCTCAATTAGTTTCTCAACACAAACTTTAATTTCATCGATGGTATGTTGAAGCGAACAATCCATATTTTTGGTAAAGAAGTATGATAAAATAAGAAAGTAAGTGGGGTTTTTATAGAGAAGAAAGTGGGGTTTAAAAAAGCTTTTTCTTTTTTTCTTTTTTTTTTTCTTTTTTTTTTAATATAAGGATCCAACGTTCAAAGGGAGTTGTGCCCAAAGTTTCGTTTGGCAAGCCAACCATATTTTGCAAATTGTTAGGGGTGGGAGGCGGTGGGGTTGCGTTGGGCTAATGGTGAAAACACAGTCAAAGGCGTCGATTGGTTGGGGGAAGACACACCATTAACATTGGTCTAAAGAATGTAATTATGCTACACAATATACATCTTATTACTACCACTAAATGATACACTTATAAAACATCTGAATCTGCTTATTGTGAGATATGTTGTATAGGGTGTGAAAAAATTGTCGTTAAAAAAACTAATAAACTTGCTTATAAGAGGTTTAAGAATACCTTAGTTAAGTCACGTACATTTTAAGTCAAAGACTTGTCACGTACCAACGCTGTTATTTGACCTTTTATTGATGACATTATTCCTACATTACGTGTAGCATACTGATGATACGCTAGTTCACAGGCTTGTCCAGAGGATCTTGATCGCCACTATACTCAACCTGTTTACCTGTATCACTCAACACAAAGCATGCATTAGAGGGTACACGGGACTTTTCTCCCCGTATTACACTCCGACGCTCAAGTTAGTTAATGGGATAATTTTAGTGAGAAGTATATTTGTGAGAGAGGGAGAAAGTAAGTACCCTTTCTTGAATTGCTTTTGTTGCTATTTATAGAATATGAGGAAATCGAATATAATCTTGAAGAAGATCCGATCATATCTCCAAGTATCAAATATAATCTTTCTTTAATAGGATTTTATATGATTTGATCTCTTATCCGAAATCTATCCATATCTTAGTAAGATTTACAATATCGTTTATGCATATTCTCACACGTCATATAACACGTGCTATATACCTTTAGTTAATATCTCATATTTGGCATATCCTATGATATGAATCTTATATATTTTGTGGATCATACCACGTGTTATATAAGTTACAAAAGTTATCTCATAATTTCTACTAAGGCTCATCATGCCCCTTAGGCCAAGTGGCCATTATAATTAGGTACCACCTTGGCCTACTTTTATACTTTTAGGCCAGGTGGCCAATATAATTGGATACCACCTTAGCCTACTTTTATGTTTTCAATGTTCAATAATAGACTTCATGACTCTTAGTAACTTCTTGTGACTTATCTCTTAAAATGTGTTGGTGTATTTTTATTGGCTCACCTATTCATTTGTTGATGACGAGGATCTTCTAAAAAATGGTTGTATAAAATCACAGTCCCTTTCTCTTTGTATTTACCCTGGTCATAAAAGTGTTTATTTGTTTCACAAAAGCATGGAGGGAGAAGACCAATCAAAGAAAGGCAAGGATTTTTATTAATTTTTTATTCTCTTTCTTTTAATATTGAAGACTTATAGTTTATTTCTACTGATATGTGTTTATTACTTGTAGTCAAAGTTGAACCCCATTTGGTTGATCCGGACAGCGCACACCCGCAAACTAATGAGAATATCACGTTAATGTGACTGCTGGTCCATCAAACATTCCTTCAGACCTGGGTCCATTTGAGACTGTATTCCAGCTACCAGGTGGTGGTATCATCGGTGGAAATAGCATGGTGAGCGAACTTCCGCAACCTCAAGCTTATACAACGTATCTTAATATGTCTCAATTCAACTATACTGACCCTTTGTCCAACGATGGTTCGGTGGAGGGGATGCTGGTTGACTATCAAAAGAGGGTGGAAGAACTCACTAGTTCCTTAAACCAAGCCCAGGGGATGTTGGCCATGGCCCAAGCAATGAACGGGTCAATGCAAAATACCGTTAATGGTTTACGTTCTGAAAATGATAGCTTAAAGTCTCACTACTCGCAATCATATGCAAGTTATAATAGTATTTTGGTGACCTTACTAGAGCGAGGAGCTGGAGACAAATTTATCTAAGAAAGTTTCGGTGTTGGAACGAGAGAAAGCGGTGTTTAGGCGTGACCTAGAGTGGGTGATGGGAAGAGGTATCCCGAGGATGCTTTCTAGAGTATTTCGAAGTGAGCAGTTTGATCTTGAGTTTTCGAAAGTTCAAAAAGTTCTGACCGAGCGTGGGCGCGAGCTGGGGCGTCAAGAAGCCCGTGATCTACTTATGGCCAATCAACGACTTCCTGCCGTTGATCCATATCTCCCACGCAAGGTTAAGGATGTTGTTAGGGGTTTTAAGAAAACTAAATGGGAAAGCATGGAGACCATAATATCATCTCCCGACTTGTCACCGAATTTGCTTCGTAGTGTTTTGGAACGTGGCGATAGTATGGCGGGTGAAGGATCGAGCAGTCAACCTGCTGTATAAAGAGCTTTAAGCTTTTAAGATAATCTGTTTCGATGTATGTTTACGTGCTATCTCGTAGCCAGTTTTTCATTGTAAGATATAGGCTACTTATGGTATTTCCTATTTTCTAGTTGTTCTTTTGTAATGTAAGAAATGACCAGTTGTATTTATGTGTTATGTTGAATATATCAACATATCAATTAGTATGCTAAAAGACTTTTTGAAAATAGTAAAAAGGTGGGGTACATGCGCTGATATCTATCAACTTTGCTTTAAGTTTATATGGATATTTTTCTTGTTACCATGAGAAATAGCTATGCAAGTTTAACTTCTTAATAATCGCATGTATGCATGTGTGTGCTACTTCTTGTGGTATATGTTTGTATACACAAAAGTGTTATTGCTATATACGAGTACGTGTTAATTTATTTTTTAGACCCCTAACTATAATTTCCGTCATAATAGTTCCACGATACACTCACTCATCAAATTCCCGATCAAGTCAGATATTGCCATCATAAGAGGAGATGTGCCTCACAAATATGGGTGTCATCAAATATCTCGTAAAAGGGAACGAGAATGTGAAACCATAGCCGTCCCTGGATCACATGAAGACAAGACAGATAAAGAAGGTGTGGTAGTAAATACCATGTATCCAGATCAGCCAATTGAGATTGGCTCAAATTTGCCAACCAGGATCAAGCAAGAACTACGAAGAATTCTATGCGACAATAAGGACATTTTCGCATGGTCTCCTTCTGACATGACCGGGATACCAAGAGAGCTCGCAGAGCACAAGCTAAACATACACCCGCGCACCTTCCCGATTCGATAGAAGAAACGCGTACTTGCTAAAGACCGGAGTGAAGCGGTCACAGAAGAAGTTACTAAACTAGTGAAGGCGCAAATACTTAAAGAAGTATTCTTTCCACGGTGGGTGGCTAATCCGGTAATGGTACGGAAAAATGACGGAACGTGGCGCATGTGCATTGACTTCACAAACCTGAATAAAGCTTGTCCAAAAGACAGTTACCCGCTACCTGAGATAGATCAGAAGGTTGAGTCTCTTGATGGTTTCAAATTCAAATGTTTTTTAGATGCGTACAAAGGGTACCATCAAATACGCATGGCAGAGGAAGATGAGGAAAAGACGGCATTCTATACAGAACAGGGGACTTTTTGTTATGAGAAAATGCCTTTTGGGCTAAAAAATGCCGGGGCAACCTACCAACGATTGGTAGACAAGGCATTTTCAAGCCAAATTGGTCGAAATATCGAGATATATGTTGACGACATGGTAATCAAAAGTAAAGATGAAGGAAGCTTGTTGAATGACATTGAAGAAACATTTCATAAGCTACGACGCATAAACATGAAGTTGAATCCGAAAAAATGTGTGGTCGGTGTTGAAACAGGAAAATTTCTAGGGCACTTGATCACGAAGCAAGGAATTGAGCCTAACCCAGAGAAAGTCAAAGCCATCATTAACATGGTATCACCTCGGACAATAAGAGAAGTACAAAGCCTCAACGGAAAACTAGCTGCTCTAGGTCGGTTCCTAGCAAGATCAGCAGAAAAGGCCCTTCCATTTTTCAAAACCCTAAAGGGATGCATAGAGAGAAAGGATTTTCGGTGGAGCACAGGCAGAGGAAGCCTTCGAGGCTCAGTTGCATTCTGATCCTCCCATACACCGTGCCAATACCTGGAGAGACATTAACACTCTATTTAGCAGTGTCTTATGAGACAATCAGCTCTGTGCTCATGGCAGAAAGGGAGAACATCCAGCGACCAATCTATTTTGTTAGCAAAGCATTACAAGGCCCAGAGATAAATTACCCAGTTCTCAAAAAATTGGCCCTCGCACTAGTGCACACGGCACGCCGTTTGCGTCGATACTTTCAAGCTCATAAAATATGTGTGCTCACAAACCAACCAATCCGACAAGTATTACTCAGGCCGGAAAACTCTGGCAGACTAGCCAAGTGGGTTATCGAACTAGGAGAACATGACATCTCATACAAACCACGGTTAGCGGTCAAAGGACAAGTAATTGCTGACTTCTTGGCTGAATGCCCAAACAACACCTCTCATGGAGAACCAAAGAAAAAGATGAAGGCTACGCCTGAAGCAAAGAATCAAGCACCAGTTTGGACATTATACACCGATGGGGCATCAGGGAGTGAAGGTGCCGGAGCCGGCCTCATTTTAAGCGATCCGGAAGGAAATGAAATCACGTACGCCCTACGGTTTGAATTCCCAACCTCCAATAATGAATCAGAATATGAAGCGTTGATTGCAGGTTTGGAACTTTCAATTAGACTAGAGGTCCACCACGTGCGGGTTTTCACTGATTCACTACTAGTCACTAACCATGTCAAGGGGACATATGAAGCAAGAGAAGAATCGATGAAACGATACCTAGCAAAAGTCCGAAGCTTGCAGGAAAGATTTGAAAGCTTTTCAATCACGTAAATCCCTCGTTCAAAAAATAAACGCGCTGACGCTCTCAGTAAATTGGCTTCCTCATCATTTGCGCATCTCACTGAAAAGGTCTTGGTAGAAGGCATTCCATGTCGAAGCACTGAAATCACAGTGGTAAATGTGGTAGAAGAACCAGACACAACTTGGATGGATCCAATTATCAACTACCTGAGAGACGAACATCTTCCAGAAGATCCAATTGCCGCAAGAAAGATCAGGGTTAAAGCACCTCAGTACTCACTAAAACAAGGCATTTTGTATAGGAAAGGATACTTAACACCTTGGATGCGCTGTGTTGGCCCGAATCAAGCACAATATGTTCTACAAGAGGCACACTTCGGGTCCTGTGGAGCGCATGCCGGAGCAAGAAGCATTGCACAAAAAGTAGCACGACTCGGGTACTACTGGCCCACCATGTACAATGATGCGACCAAGGTCGTCAATGCATGTGTTAATTGCCAGGAGCATGCTCCTATAACACGGAAACCACAATGTGACATGGTTAGTATCTCTAGTCCTTGGCCATTCTACCAATGGGGAATTGATCTAATCGGTCCGTTTCCCGAAGCACCAGGACGAGTTAAGTTTTTGGTTGTTGCAGTTGATTATTTCACAAAGTGGGTGGAAGCTGCACCACTAGCTACAATCACTGGAAACAATATTCTCAAATTTTTCTGGAACAACATTGTGTGCCGCTTTGGAATCCCAGGTGTCATAGTCAGTGACAATGGAAAGCAATTTGCGGAAAACCCATTCCGCGACTGGTGCAACGAGCTCAAAATTAAACAACAATTTACCTCTGTAGCACATCCACAGGCTAATGGGCAGACTGAGGTAACAAACCGAACATTGCTACAAGGCCTTAAGACACGATTAGGCAAAGCAAAGGGTCAGTGGGTCGAAGAATTACCTAACGTACTTTGGGCATATCGTACTACCGCAAAAACAGGTAATCATTGCACCCCCTTCAGTTTGGTTTATGGGTCGGAAGCAGTTCTACCACCATAGATCGGGATTCCTACCTACCGTATTCATTCATATGACGAGCATACAAACAATGAGGACTTACGACTCAATCTGGACTTGTTAGAAGAACGAAGAGACCTAGCAGCACTATGCGAAGCCAGGTACAAACAACAGACGGAGCAATACTACAACTCAAAAGTCCATCACACCTACCTCAAGGTCGGAGACTTTGTACTTCGCAAAAATGAGGCAAGCCGACAAGAAGGCCAAAGGAAGCTTGACCCAAACTGGGAAGGGCCGTATCAAATTATTGAGTCAAAACGCCCAGGAGCGTATGTGCTAAAGGATCTGACCGGGAAGTTAGTGCCAAGAACATGGCACGTTAGCAATTTACGCAAGTTCAACTTCTGATGATCAAGAAATGAGATGCCACACAAATGGTAAAGTACTTGGAAAGTACAATGTACATAAATAAATAAATAATGTACGCAATAAATAATGTACGCATACCTGCGTTCTTGAATAAAAGAAAATTTTGTACAAATAGCACTATGTTATTTACCATAGAACGCAAAGGAAAAAGTACAAATCTAGTCTTATTAGACTACACTCCTTGCAAGTGTTTGTATACCCACATATACAATGCAAAAGTGCAAGACAAATCTTGTTGCAAGATCAACAATAAACATCCCGTCACTAAAGGGATGAAAGCTTAATAAAGCATCGCGATACAATCCGGATCACATCCCACTTGTAAAGGGACGATTTTTTCACAAAGACCCAACGATCGATTAAACTATTATGACGGAAATTATAGTTAGGGGTCTAAAAAATAAATTAACACGTACTCGTATATAGCAATAACACTTTTGTGTATACAAACATATACCACAAGAAGTAGCACACGCATGCATACATGCGATTATTAAGAAGTTAAACTTGCATAGCTATTTCTCATGGTAACAAGAAAAATATCCATATAAACTTAAAGCAAAGTTGATAGATATCAGCGCATGTACCCCACCTTCTTACTATTTTCAAAAAGTCTTTTAGCATACTAATTGATATGTTGATATATTCAACATAACACATAAATACAACTGGTCATTTCTTACATTACAAAAGAACAACTAGAAAATAGGAAATACCATAAGTAGCCTATATCTTACAATGAAAAACTGGCTACGAGATAGCACGTAAACATACATCGAAACAGATTATCTTAAAAGCTTAAAGCTCTTTATACAGCAGGTTGACTGCTCGATCCTTCACCCGCCATACTATCGCCACGTTCCAAAACACTACGAAGCAAATTCGGTGACAAGTCGGGAGATGATATTATGGTCTCCATGCTTTCCCATTTAGTTTTATTAAAACCCCTAACAACATCCTTAACCTTGCGTGGGAGATATGGATCAACGACAGGAAGTCGTTGATTGGCCATAAGTAGATCACGGGCTTCTTGACGCCCCAGCTCGCGCCCACGCTCGGTCAGAACTTTTTGAACTTTCGAAAACTCAAGATCAAACTGCTCACTTCGAAATACTCTAGAAAGCATCCTCGGGATACCTCTTCCCATCACCCACTCTAGGTCACGCCTAAACACCGATTTCTCTCGTTCCAACACCGAAACTTTCTTAGATAAATTTGTCTCCAGCTCCCTCGCTCTAGTAAGGTCACCAAAAATACTATTATAACTTGCATATGATTGCGAGTAGTGAGACTTTAAGCTATCATTTTCAGAACGTAAACCATTAACGGTATTTTGCATTGACCCGTTCATTGCTTGGGCCATGGCCAACATCCCCTGGGCTTGGTTTAAGGAACTAGTGAGTTCTTCCACCCTCTTTTGATAGTCAACCAGCATCCCCTCCACCGAACCATCGTTGGACAAAGGGTCAGTATAGTTGAATTGAGACATATTAAGATACGTTGTATAAGCTTGAGGTTGCGGAAGTTCGCTCACCATGCTATTTCCACCGATGATACCACCACCTGGTAGCTGGAATACAGTCTCAAATGGACCCAGGTCTGAAGGAATGTTTGATGGACCAGCAGTCACATTAAACGTGATATTCTCATTAGTTTGCGGGTGTGCGCTGTCCGGATCAACCAAATGGGGTTCAACTTTGACTACAAGTAATAAACACATATCAATAGAAATAAACTATAAGTCTTCAATACTAAAAGAAAGAGAATAAAAAATTAATAAAAATCCTTGCCTTTCTTTGATTGGTCTTCTCCCTCCATGCTTTTGTGAAACAAATAAACACTTTTATGACCAGGGTAAATACAAAGAGAAAGGGAATGTGATTTTATACAACCATTTTTTAGAAGATCCTCGTCATCAACAAATGAATAGGTGAGCCAATAAAAATACACCAACACATTTTAAGAGATAAGTCACAAGAAGTTACTAAGAGTCATGAAGTCTATTATTGAACATTGAAAACATAAAAGTAGGCTAAGGTGGTATCCAATTATATTGGCCACCTGGCCTAAAAGTATAAAAGTAGGCCAAGGTGGTACCTAATTATAATGGCCACTTGGCCTAAGGGGCATGATGAGCCTTAGTAGAAATTTTGAGATAACTTTTGTAACTTATATAACACGTGGTATGATCCACAAAATATATAAGATTCATATCATAGGATATGCCAAATATGAGATATTAACTAAAGGTATATAGGCTTGTCCAGAGGATCTTGATCGCCACTATACTCAACCTGTTTACCTGTATCACTCAACACAAAGCATGCATTAGAGGGTACACGGGACTTTTCTCCCCGTATTACACTCCGACGCTCAAGTTAGTTAATGGGATAATTTTAGTGAGAAGTATATTTGTGAGAGAGGGAGAAAGTAAGTACCCTTTCTTGAATTGATTTCGTTGCTATTTATAGTATATGAGGAGATCGAATATAATCTTGAAGAAGATCCGATCATATCTCCAAGTATCAAATATAATCTTTCTTTGATAGGATTTTATATGATTTGATCTCTTATCCGAAATCTATCCATATCTTAGTAAGATTTACAATATCGTTTATGCATATTCTCACACGTCAATCTATCCATATCTTAGTAAGATTTACAATATCGTTTATGCATATTCTCACACGTCATATAGCACATGCTATATACCTTTAGTTAATATCTCATATTTGGCATATCCTATGATATGAATCTTATATATTTTGTGGATCATACCACGTGTTATATAAGTTACAAAAGTTATCTCATAATTTCTACTAAGGCTCATCACATACCAACGTTGTTATTTGACCATCAAAAATACATTCTTCATGCAAGTGATGCAAGTCTAATCTAACATGATTCACTACTAACTTTGTCCGGTTGCTCATCATAGTTATGCATTACCAAATGTAATCTTTTAGTAGCTTACCGATGAAGCAACTCTGAATTATTATTTGGTGTCAAAAGTTGTAGCATTTTCCTGTCAATATCATGTACATG
>CM040243.1:42772123-42860790 GCA_022545495.1 Chrysanthemum lavandulifolium
AGGATGCATAAGATGCATTCACGATATGAAGTTAGAAGAGCGACTTCATCAATGACTAGTGAAATTCATGCAGATGTAGGGTTGAGCATCGGGTCAAAACCGAACCGAACCGAAAACCAATTTTGTATAAGACATGAACCGAGAACCGAACCAAAGTGACTCGGTTTGGTTTGGTTTTGTGTCGGTCCATTTGGTTCGGTTGGTTTAAGTGTGTTTTCCTTGGTTTTGGCTCGAACCGAACCGAAAATCATAAATATGTAGAACCGAAAACCGAACTGAAAATGATCGGTTCGGTTTCGGTCGAACCGGTTCGGCTCGGTTTTCAGTCTTTGACTCACCCCTATGTAGAGGTTTTTTATGTTCCTAATGAATTCCCTCTCCATATGTCACATGATCGCAAAATACCATTGGTTGATGAAGCCTTGCCCGTGAATTTATCCCCAGTGATTAAGAAAAGTCAAAGTTCTTTTGCATCACCTATTGTAATGGTCAAGAAAAAAAAGACACTACTTGGAGAATGTATGTAGACTATAGACAGTTGAACAAGCATGCCATCAAAGACAAGTTTCCAATTCCAATAATAGAATGGTTAATAGATGAACTGCATGAGGCAAAGTTGTTTAAAAAGTTGAGAGGATTTTTAGAGTTGACAAGGTATTATAGGAGGTTCATTAAAGGTTATGCACTTGAAGAAAGAAGGATTTGTTTAGACAAGTGATGCACAAACAGCTTTTGAGGCTTTGAAACAAGCCATGGTAAGTGCACCACAATTTTAACAAGAGTTTACTATAGAGACTGGTGCATCAAGACTTACTACAAGAAGGTCATCCAATAACTTTGTTAAATAGAACTCTACCTAGAAAAACACCGGCTAATGTCCGCATATGATAAGGAATTCCTAGCAGTCATTGGAGAAATGGATAGGGTACTTGTTGGATAGGCACTTTAAGATAAGAACAGAACATTTGAGTTTAAAATCCTTGTTACATAAGAGAATATCTACTCTAGCTCAACTCAGATGGTTACCAAAGATCATGGGCTTTGATTATGAGATTGTTTAAGAAGGGGGTGGATAATGTCACTGCAATGCCATATCTTAGAATGCGCTAAACTTTTAAGTATGGTTAGCACTTGTCATTTCTATTGATCTATACCATATGGACAGCTAGGAACATCAATCCTTGAGGACATTAATATCTAAGTTGCAGTTCACATCAAATGTTAAAGGTCACTACACTTCGAATGGTAGTAGGCAACAATAGAGACTTGAGAAATGAATTGTTAGCTCAAGTTCATGGTGGACCAGTAGGGAAATGTTAAAGGTCACTACACTTGGAATGGTAGTAGGCAACAATAGAGACTTGAGAAATGAATTGTTAGCTCAAGTTCATGGTGGACCAGTAGGGGGACTCAGGAGTCAAAGTCACCACCCACAAGCTTTGATCTATGTTCTATTGGAGGAAGATGAGGAAAGATGTAAAGCAATATGTAAGGACTTGTGATGTGTTTCAAAGATTTAAACCAAATTTGGAAGCTTCTACAACCTTTGCCCATTCCTAACAGTATATCGACAAGCATTTCTATGTACTTCATTGAAGGGGCTTCTCAAATTACAAGATAAGGAATTAAGGATGTTATCTTTGTAGTAGTTGACAGGTTGAGCAAATATGCTCATTTCACGGCATTGTCACATCTTTTTTTACTGCAACAAAAGTGGCTCAGGTGTTCTTAGACAACATTTACACTGAGAACATTGTATGTGATAGGGACAAGGTATTTGTGAGTTTGTTTTAGAAGGAATTATTCAAGTTGTTGCAAGTCAAGTTGAATATGTGTCCACTGCTTATCACCCACGGACACATGGTCAAACTAAGGTGGTCAATAGATATGTGGAATGTTATCTTAGGTGTATGACTGGTAAACAACCTAAGTAATGGTGTAAGTGGTCACCTTTGGTTGAATGATGGTACAACACTAACTATCTATACAAACTACTCCTTTTGAAGTTGTATATGGAAAGAAACCTCCTAATCATATTCCTTATATCGGGGGAAAAGTAAGGTGGAAATGAAGTCCAATGCTATAAGGCAGGTTTCAGTTTGACAAGGAAAGCAAAATAAGTTCTCACCAAAGTTCTTTGGTCCTTTCAAAGTCATTCAAAATGTTGGACAAGTGGCTTACAAGCTAAAACTACCAAGTGAGCCTCAAATAGAGGATGTTTTTCATGTCTCTCATCTCAAAAAGTGCAGACACCCAATTCAATTCCTTGTGATGCTTACCTCCTTGTGATACTTATGGTTTGTTTGTTTTTTTGTTTGTTTTTTTTTTTTTGGTTGAAAAGGTTACCCCAGAAAATATTATTACTCCAAAAACAATTAAGTCTAAACCAAGTGAGTCCCACACCTCAGCCCAAAAAGACGAACCAAATGCACCTACAGTGCGTGAGACCTAAACTAGCATAAGAAATGACAAGACATACTTATGCAAAATAAAACAAACACCTATCTAAATTAACCATGAAGATTAATGTCATATGCGCTAGCATACTTCATTAGGGAACTAGTCAAACCATAATCATCAAAGGTATCATCGTCATAAGGGTCTTGATCATATGTGTCCTTCCATTGCTCATATAAGCTCTTCATGCCCGCTCCACTACCACTTTTAGCACCATCAAATGCCATATAACTAGGAGCGGCGTTGGACGAGCTAGGGATGCTTTCATGGTTTCCCACGTGTCCCACATTAGCCTCCTTTTGCATAGGAAGCGACTTCCCATCATCACCAAGAAGCACAAGCTTCCCCTCAATTATTTGACTTTCTAGAATATTAATCTCTTCAACTAGAGATGTAGTACTTGGACTGCCATATGAATCAATAGTTGCAATCGCCTGTCTATCCATGTTCCCAATTCCATTACCAAAATCCGAATCTTTACCATTTGAAGTAGAGAATTGTTCAACAGCAGAAGCAACGTTAGCACTATGTTCTACATGAACATTAGAATCATCATCCAAATCACCCAGAACACCAAAAGCATTTGACGTGTTAACCACTTTAGCATCTTTAATTGATTGTTTGGACGTAGACGCCTTCTTAGAATTGTCTTTGGGAGGAGAAGCCTTGGTATTCTTAGGAGCAACCGGCCGATACTCCATTTTCTTGGTCTTGGAAACCCCAAACACCCGCTTATAATTGGAACCTTTTCGCTTGACAGTGGTAAACCCATCATTCGACACCTCCTTAGTAGCTTTGAAATCGGACCTTCGCTTTGTCAACCGCATTAACTACACGCTTAAATGTAGCTTGGGACACCTCGAAGCGGCCATATAACAAACAAGTACTACACCGAGGAGGTTCCACTCATATTCAACATGAATGGTTTCCTTGGTATACCTACTCCCGACAAGTTTTGGAACAGCCAACACTAGATTGTCTCTAAATTCATTTGAAGCATTAACTTCAATCAAAGCTCTCATAACTACTTCGCCCCCAACCCCAAGAATCCAAACACATGGTATTCGTATAAGAATCTAGCATCATAAGGGTACCGATCTTAGAGGCAATTAAGAGTATAAGCAGCCAGCGGAACATACATAATGGAACTTCAGCCAAACCACACATGACAAATCCTCGTTAAGGAGACTTACCGAGAGAGACCACTTGTTAAGGAAAATAGGGATTCCACGAATCATCCAATGTCCATCCTGAAAAACAAACTCAGCACCCTATAAAGACGAGAAATTGAAAAAGAAAAACCCATTCACATTCATCTTAACTTTCTGAATACCATACTTTTCCCAATTATTGCGCACGAACCATTCAACAACGGGAAATGCAAGTCTCTTGCCAATAAAATACCCATAAGGCGAATTTTTCACCCTCTCATTCGCCTCATGAACCGAATCAATAGGTAAACTTACATCGTAATTAGCATCCTTAGGAACATTCTCTTCCATTTTCCGAAAGTTAGCCATTTTAGAAGACGAAGGGTCATTTTAGAAGCATAAGTCGAGGGGGCATCCACATTAGAATTGGTCGCGCATGTCTTATCCACATTTTCATTTGAAGGTATAGAAGCATTAGCATTAGAAACACCACGAAGTGCCTCTTCGAAACTCGTACACGCAGCTTTGGTAGTCGAGTCCATAGTCATATTCGAAATTTTGTGACTTAAAAGCAACATCAACACTCGTTTTACCAGAGGCATGCTCGCGACCAGATTGATCAAGTTCAATATCATCTACATCACCAGCACCAGAAGGTCTAATAGAATTCTGCTCAGACGTCATCAAAGACGCGTTGGTTTAAATAGTTTCAGTTGTTCATAACTAACTTAGGCGCCAAAATATAGTTTAAATAGTTTTAGTTGTTCATTTTATGAATTAGCTTTTGATTTGTAATCTCTTCCTCTCTTGTAATCGTTCAATTCCAACTTGTAACAAACATTCCACTCCATTGATAATTCAACTAAAGCTTCGTTAATCTGATCTTATCTTCTTGATTGACCTACTTAGCTGTAATCTTCTAACGGAACTTAATTGATCCCTAGAAGTGCTTATCAAAATCATGATCTTGCAATGTTAGAACAGACACTTTTCAAGAGAAAAGAGAGATAACGGCAAGGGGATTGTATCAAAATTTCATCTTCGTAAAGAATTATGTGAGAAAAAAGAATGAAAGATAATACTTTGAGAAAAAAAGTGCAAACAACTTTTTGCTAGTTTGTACTTGTGAACCCTTATAAATTCTGATGTCACACAAATCCCCTCGAAGTTCTATGTTTACCGGGTAGATAAAGAAAGATCTACAAATAATCTTTATAGCAGATTAGTAGGCCGTCGCCTAATGTCTACCAGAATACCCTGAAAGATTTTACGGGACGATATCTGCAACATCCTTGTCATTCTATAGTCGGGATTAATTTGTTTGAGCCAGGTTCTTAATAGGATTACATCTATATGAGACTCAATAAACGCTCCCTAGTGAACACCCTTTAAGAAATGTCCACACAACCCAAGCTAGTTGACTACTTAACTTCAAGTTGATCTCATCACGATTAATCATCTACTTTCTGCCTAAGACGTATCAAACATATCGCACTTAATAGTGTATGTAGTGCCCATTTAAGAGATTAAATGCATATAGTGTATGATGCTTAGAGCTATTTGGGATGTAAGGCACATACCAGGGCTTCAACACCACCAGCTGACGCAATTGCTTCACGATTTCTATCGTCGAATGATAAATTCCACAAAGCACCAGCTGCTTCTTGCCTATAGAAAAGGCAAAGTTAACATTACAAAAAAAATGGGTGATGGAATAAAATACCATTGTTTCCATCTACGTAAAAACCAGAAGATACATTTTATATTCCACCCATTTCACAATAAATGCAAAGATTGACTGGCCTGTCATTTAGTTCAATTGTTTGACCATCCTTTAATAATCTCGAGGATCAAATCAATACCATCAATAGTTTGTAATGACTACTATTCGGAGAAGAGTTAGTTTCGAATTAAAACTTTGCTATAAAGAAAAAAATGTTGCATTTATCTCGGGATATACTGAAATATACATTCCTTTTAGCGGAGGGACTCGTCCTCATTTTCAAAATACACAAAAGATAACTGGAATGCTGGATTAAAAAGGCAATGAAATCTCATTATCATATGGCGGTACCTAACACCATCTTTTGGAGACCGAGTCAGCTGAATGAGTGC
The DNA here is from genome assembly GCA_022545495.1 of Chrysanthemum lavandulifolium. Classification (NCBI taxonomy): domain Eukaryota; kingdom Viridiplantae; phylum Streptophyta; class Magnoliopsida; order Asterales; family Asteraceae; genus Chrysanthemum; species Chrysanthemum lavandulifolium. The sequence goes on from CM040243.1 coordinate 42,777,847, forward strand.
TGCAAGAGCTCCTGCTTCTTGTCCAACAGCAGCATTGTTAGAGTTGCTATCTCCATGAGCGGCCAAATTAGCCAATGCCCGAGCAGCCTAGAAAATAAATTGATGTAAATTGTCATATTTGTATATGTAACATAAAAACACTATAAGCATGTCATCACAAATTGAAGATAGTATGCAACTATTGCTGGTCCTGAGTACTCTCAGTTGTGACAGTACCAGCAAATCATAAAAAGTATTTGTCAGACAAAGTTACCTGTTCTTGCACTCCCTCGTGCTTGCAGTTGCAAGCAAGCATTACTAAAGCACGAATACCACCAAAAGCTGCAACTTCCATGCTACACTTATCATCAGCAGCCAAATTTGCAAGTGCACCAGCTGCTCGTTCCTGTAAAACAAGATATCAAAATCCTTATTAATTTATAGTTTTGCTAAGACGTTAGGAAAGCCATAAACGTGTGACATAGAAATAAAGGCACAAACCAAGACTCCGTCACCATCATTAGACCATTTGAAAATCATATCAACTAATGCTTTTATACCACCAGCTTCAGCAATAGCGTCCTGAAAATAAGACTAATTAGTGTCAATCATATGAAAATTATAGACCAATATGTTTATGAAAAACGGTTAAATAGTATGCAACCTTATGATCTTCACCAACAGAAAGATTCCAAAGTCCTCCGGCAGCTTCTTCAGCTACCAATATGTTCATAGATCTCGCCAAGTTTACAAGAACAGTAATGCCTCCCTCTTCTGCAACGGATTTTGCCACACTAGTGTTCACCGATAAATTTGCAATAGCCTACACGTATTCAGCAGATATATAGTCACTATCACTAAAACATTACCCACCATGATACAAATTATTAGGAAATAAGATATTAACCTTTGTAGCTTCTGACTGAAGCCCCTCGCGCCACGATCGTGCAAGGTTTAAAAGGAGACGTATGCCACCATCTTTCATTACTGCCTTAGCTCTTCCCTCATCAATGCTAGCATTTTCATCATCAATGACCACAAATGTCGCAAGACCAGTGGCAGCCCTTTCTTGAACATCCTCTTGAGCACTTTGCGTAAAATTGAGCAACAACGCCGCACCTTGATCAAGCCAGAAATTATCCAAACCTTGTGGATTACTCTCAGCAATACGTAGAAGCGAATGGGAAAGAATCCATTCCAGCCACGTAACAATCTCGTCAACATTTCTATCTTTGTTTCTTAAATCTTTTCTCCAATCTGTGAAAATATCTCTATCTTTCTTTGTTTTAGTACTATCGTTAAACAAAGTAGAGATTCCTTTAAATATATCATTAAAAAACGCAAGCATAAGTTTTCCTCTAAAGTTTTGTTCAGCAACAAAGCTGGTGTCTTCTTCTAACGATGGGCAGTCTAACGCACACAACACTTTCAAACTATTTAGCGATGATAATAACCTTACAACGACACTGGGAACAATGTCGGTTCTAGAAAGATCTAAACCTCTTAGATTGATGAGTTTGATCCAACTATTTGTGGCGGAAAGCCACTTTAAACCAGTTGATCCCGCCACAGAGAGGAAACGAACTGATACAAGATTACCTAACGCACTCTCGTCAACTAAAAGACAATCAATAAAACCAACTTCAGTTAAATTCGGGCAGTGTTTAGCTAAGGCATCTATTGCATCTCCATTAACTTCCCGGATTCCCGATAACCGAAGCTTTGTTAACTTCGGGCAGCATAACGCTATCGCTTTAACACAATCACTACTAATCTTTTCACAAAAATCAGGCCCAAGTTGCAAACTCTCAAGACACTCATGACGTGCTGCAATAGCAGACAATGTCGAATCCGTAAGCTTCCTACAATAATCACCACTAATCTCACGCAACCCTATCGCTTTCAAATTAATAATCGTGATCAGCAGACTCAGCTCCACGAAACCTCACCTTTTCAAATTCACATCGTGGAGCTAATAACGCCGACACATTCCAATCACATTTATGCGCACGCAAATCCAAACTCTGCCATAAACAACTAGAACTACCAAGATCTCTATAGTTCCTACACGTTGACGATAAACTAGCACGATCACGAATACTCAAACAACCAAATAACTGTATAACAGTATCATCAGGCAACCTAGTCCAATCCACCATTTCCTTTTCATCTAAAAAACCCGAAACACCAGTTTCGGATAACCCAACTGAATCCAGCTCATTTCTTCCCTTCCTAACAACTTTTCGCCTTATCCGTCTACTCATATCTTACAAATCACCAAAACCTTACAAAAAATACTAAATTTCTAACTTATGCAATAAAGGGTACCCAAAAAAACAAAAATCTAATCATTTAAACATAATTACACAATAAATCAATATCAAATCAAGCTTAGTATCCACGTCAGCAAACTCAAGAACCTAAGTATCAAGTAGCAAAAACAGAGACAGTAACAAATGAAAACGTTTGATTGCTAGAATTGCAATGATGGTGAATTAAAGTCGACAAATTAATACCAAAATCTGATGTGAATTCAGGTACTCATTGTGTATAAAAGAACCCTAATTTTGTTGATGTTGTTTGGTGACTTTGGGGCGACATATAAATAGCTTTATTTCTTAGCAATGTCAAAAGATTTTTTTTTTTTTTTTTTTTAAATCAACCAAATGTTACCATAGTAATTTTTTGTATTTGGAGTGTGGTTGTGAAAGGTAACTTTGGAGAATTATGGGGCTAAGTTTTGTGTAAAGTGTAGAGATAGTAAAATGCGCGGGCTCGTGGTAAGTGAGCCAATCTGAAGCGGTGTTAGTCGCGAGGTAAAGTGTGTTGCGGTTTTGACTTGAGTTGTTGGTAATTTTTTTGTATTTGGGGGTATGGTTGTGAAAGTAACTTCGGTGAATTATGGAGCAAGTTTTGTGTAAATTTGTAGAGATGGTAAAACGGATGGGTTCGTGATAAGTGAACCAGCTTTGTAGCGGCGTTGGTCGTGAGGTAACGTGTGTTGCAGTTTTGACTTGAGTTGGTTTTGTATGTTTTTTGAGATGAGATGTAAGTTCGTTTAAGTGATTGCATTGTTGTTATTGTTGTTTAACATTTCGAGTAAGCTTTAACATGATTGTCATTAGTTGTTGATGCATAAGTATAAGATGTTTCTAAGTAGTCGAATGTTTTGTGAGTTTGGTTTGTGTAATGTGTATATATGTCAATCATATTAGTGATTTAGTGTCATCAATCATTTATGTATTTGAGATTTTCATGAGATCATGGTTTAAACCTTGTTGAGTGAAAAAACTTTGGATGACCTCGTCGTGGGAATACCAGTTTAACTGCATATATAATAATGAGTGCCAAAAAATGTTCGACTTTTCGGGGGTAATTTGAACATGGATCATTCTTCGTTCACCCTCGTTTAAAATTGAGCAACTATAGTAAAGTGGTTGAGGTTATAGGTTTGAGGGACCTTCGAGTGGTAGGTCCTGGGTCCAAGACCTTTTTTTAACATTTTAAACCGTCATCGAGGTGCATAGTGGGCGGGTGTTCTTTTGTCTTCACAGTAGGTCTCGTGCTTGAACCTCCTTAGGTAAAAAAAAAATAGATGTATAGGGAGAGGGGAAACAATCACGTGTTCGCCAGGTTTGGACACGTACATCAGAATAAAAGACCCCCCCCCCCCAAGGAGTAATTTGAACGGATCGGTTACTCATTTGGATTTGCACGAGACCACATGGAACAATATCAAGTTTCGTTGCGTATTAGATAGTTGATACGAACTTTGACCGAAAAATAGTAAGGGAAACATCACCCTTTGTGGGTCAGTGCCTTTCTTATGGGTGTTTCATGAACTGAATTACCAATTATTCATAGCACAAGACCAACTAATGTACATTTTTCTACCAACTAGGACACCAATAATCGGAAAACGCAATTTAAGGATGGCGATTCAGTTGAGGGAAAAGAAAAGGTTGCGTGTGAAAGATGGATGAACAAAAGGAGTGAAGAATGGCGGCTAAATAGCCCTAGATGTGACAAATAGGCATGGATCACGTGTTTCCCCGCGTTAGTTTTTCTCTTGCTTATGTCAGTCTCTTGGGTATTATGAAGTCTCGTTGTATGGTTTATGTGTTATGGTTGTACAATGCCTTGGTGTCTAGTGTCCTCGGTTTGCCGAGGTCTATTAGCCAGGTTTACTTTGCACGGATGGTTGTGTTTGTATATGGACCTCATCCACATAAACGCTTGAATTGTATTGTTTTGATATATGCAAAAGTTTACCAAGGTAAATGAAATGCCCAGATATTATATATATATATATATATATATATATATATATATATATATATATATATATATATTAGGTTATATACACCGTATAAGACTTGGTCCTATACGTTGTATGCTTTTATACGTCATATAGGAGTTCTGAGACTCCAACTTGCATTTTTTGAAATCTGCTTTTATGACCTATTTCTGAAACATGTAAATTGACATAAACTGAACATATATATTACTAAACACAACCAAACTAATACATGTATGTTTCATAGATGTTTAGACCCATTACACTCAAAAATGGGTAATTTTGGCTTTATGTCAAACACTAGTTTTATGCACATACACAACAAGTTCTATATAAAACATAAACATTTATGGGAAATACTCGACACGACTCAAAAGATAAGTTGGGCGTGACTAGTCATATCAAGGGGAGGGTTAGAGAATGCTCGTTACCAACCCGAGCATCACCGTTAGCTATCCTGAGAGACCTTTCCTTTAACCTTGGCATCATAACTTGCCTCACCTAAAAGCTTCACATGAAGCAATGTAAATTAATTGCTTAGTGAGTAAAAGAAAGCGTAAAACTGAAAACATAAAAGCATAAAACATGTACAGTAAGTTGCTTTATATAAATGTGATTCATGACTTGTCCATAAGTGCTACACAATCATGTGAATACAAATATCGCGTAAAACGTTATTTCTATTTTATGATCTCTCAGTGTTTTTTTGATGACAATAAATTATACTACGTAAAAGCTTAAGTAAACAAGTTATTAGTCGTAAGTTTCCATTTCAAAATCAATCACTTAAGGTATGAATAATGGAATTATAAAACATGTGTAATATATTGGTTATTGTAACACACAAATAATCACAAGTATGGTTCAAATCTATGGAAGAAGTTTAGAGAGAGAAAGAAGGTGGGATGCTTTATAGAGAGAGAAAGTGATGAGAGAAAATAAGAAATGTTAGATTGAAAGCTCTTACAATATACGTCCTCTGTCGGGCTGTAGATCAGGCATACAATGGGTAAAGACCCGTTCATCCTCCACGGTGTTACTTTACTAACTAAATAACTAATAAATATAGCTAAGTCTACGAGCTAACACATGTTAGACTAAGATCGGAGTGACCGACTCTTCTACATGGATTTTTCAAATCCTAACAATCTCCCCCTAAGGGAGGTCACCCTATAAATTACAATTTGCATCCTAGCATTCAATTATGAAGTTCAGTTCCAAGCTCATAGACTTCAATTCTTCAAGTTCCACAATCTTTGTACTTCAAGTGGTGATTCTTCAAAGTTCGTATACTTTGCACTTTCAGTGGAGGTCTTTGAATGTTCCATGACTTGGTGACCTTTGAGCTTTCTTCGAGATCATCAGCCACATTAAATCTTTGGATCATCCATTGTTGTATCGCCTTCATGTGATGTTGTGACTTTTGGACCGACATGCTCACACTTTCTGGATCATGACATCTTGCATCAGAGTTGCGAAAGCATTGTTGTACATTTTTTATTGTCATGATTTTCTTCAATTATGAGTGTGTGCTGTGAGCATGTGGTTATGGATTAACTTCTCAATTTTGATCAGCTGCAACTGTCCGATGTTCCTGCAGATAACAGTTAGCAATAAAACACACGAGAGTGTCTTTGTTCACTTTCGTTGAATACGGTTGCAAAACCACGGTTCCGCTGATCAAGATAACACCGATCGCGATCATGTAGAATTCCTAAGAATCTCCTCGACGGGTTTCAGAACTTGATCTAGCCATTCTCAAACCGAGCGTCCCAAAGTAGACAACACGGAGTAAGTGAACCAAATAATTGAGATTCACCGATTGATGAAAATTGATTTGAAAACAATCGCGTATTTCTTAAGAGAAGAGTTTTGCAATACGACGAAAGTTTAATGAGAAAGATAAATTTTCAATCATAAATACTTTTGTTTAAAGTATTAATACACAGTCGATGTGCTAGAGAAAAGAATAGTATTTGCACATCGAAAGGTTTTTCTAAAGTATTAGTTAATCCATTTCCAGGACCAAGGTTGATTCAAGAGTGAATCGCCCCATCGTTTCTATCCAGTTGTCACAAGTTTGATCTTTTGAAAAGATCTCACATGTCACCCACCAAGAGATTGTTTGATGTTGGCTCTAGAAGGATTTCCATCTTCATTGTGAATATTTTACATATCACTCGGATGTTCTGGCAATACTATAAAGATAATGCGTAGGACTCTCAATATATATGTTCTTACTTTTCACATTGTGTGAAACAGCAAGACTTCATGTATTGTGTGTCCTAATGAGATTTTGTGGATGATCTCTTGGCTCTAGACTGAATCGTGCATTTTGGTTTCCTATTCGGAGACTAGGGAGAGGGTTTTCTTCTTCAATATCAACCATCTCTAAGAGAAAGTTGATAGATTATGTAGGTTCCCCGTGAGAATGAAACAAGTACTTTTAAGAGAACTCGAGTAGCTTGGGAAGTTTAGTGCACGTCCACCGGGTCCATGACGCCTTGTCTTCAATACCGACGCTACCTTAGTAACCACCAAGAGTATATGTATTGAACCCGGTTTACCTCTAAGGTTGAATTATCGAGGGCTATTTCTTTTCACCTTTTTCACTTTTCATTTCTTTTCATTCTTCAACCCCTTCAAGCTTACCGAGACTTCATTACTAGAACCTCGTTGGGTTTGTTCCAGCCTAGCTCTATCTCACCGACACTTTTCCCTTATTCTCACTTTTCTCCTTTTTTTCATCATACCCAAGGACTTCTACACTATCTATTGGATTGTCCTCGGTAGATCCTCCGCTCAAGCGGGATCGTGGAACTAATACCTAATGTTACCATCCTTATAACTCCAATACATAAAGTAAAATGGTCGGTCTTGTGGTACAATTCTTTCCGCCTTGAAACCAAATGAAAAAACCATTTGAAAAATTAATCAAGGTACTTGTGATATAATATCAAAGCATTTTGTACCTCAATTGTTTTTTATTTTTCATAAATGCCCCCCCCCTCAACATGTGCGTTGGTTTTGGAAATCATTTGGCACATGGGGGAAGGAATGCTTGTTTGAATAAAACAATCACCCTTTTATCAGATTTAAGATTTAAATCACAATCTCCCCCGATCAAAGACTTAGTGTTTAACTCGTAGCCTTTGGAGTATAATTCCAAAACATTTGGGGAAATATGTGATTTTCTTTAAAGCTTTTACTGATAAGGAACATTTAGTCGCTCCCCCTCAATATGTGCATCGATGTTCGAAAGAGTTTTGCACATATTAGAGAGAACCTGCACTTTGAGTCAAATCTTTAGTTTTAGATAAATGCTCCCCCTTAACATGTGTATAGAAAATTTGAAATCTTTTGGCACATGTAGGGAGGAGTGCATTTTATTACTTTTCTAAAACACTCACCACTTTATCAGTTTAATTCAAATTTAAATCACAAACTCTCCCCCGATCACAAATTTCAAACCCTTTGAGATTAGGGATCCCAATTGATTTAAGTTGTTTAGAAAACTTTTTGAGGAGATATGTGACTTAGTTTTAAAACACTTGACTGATAAGGATCAGACTTTGAAATATTAAGATTGTTAGTGTCAGGTATCAAACAAATTTTATGAAGTTCTTGAAAAATCATAGGTTTTGAGCCGTAACTCCGTTTTAAGATTATACCTTGACACATGACACAAAACCATTTAATTACCACTTTATGAAGTACAACATAGCATGCTCATGTACCATTTGAATTAAAAAAAGAACAAAGTATGCTCTTGTGCCAATTGTAGACAAAATAATTTTACAAGGTAACATGCTCTTGTTCCAAATGTATAAACCATGCTCCTTTTGGTACCAATTGTTTGAAAATATCCTCTATTTTTTTTGAAATCACTCTCCTCCTCAATCAATGACCCTTGTTGTTGATTGAGTGACGAAGATTTTGACAAAAACTAAGTCCAGATGATTTTCAAAAATTAAGTCCGAGTTATTTTCAAAACAGTTTTATTTCCATTTGAAGACAAATATTTTTTAAAAGAATCTTTAGAATGAAAAACATTTGTAAAGGAACATTCGTCTGTCGACAAATTTTCCTTATTTTTGTTTTTAGAATCAGAGCTTGATATTTGAAAATTTGATTATGCATAGCATTGTCCTTTCTTTGAAAGTGGGTTGCAGTTTGAAATAACTGCAAGCCATGATTTTAAGCCCGGGTTACTGCCTGAAATGACAGTAAGCTATTAGTATGAGACATGTTTTAGAAAATATTTACACCTTCTACTCGAACTTCATCTAAAGTCCAGTGCCATTATTGAATGACATTTCTAAGACCGTAGATGTTATCGATACCAGAAGACATGCCTTGAGAAAACAATATTTTTGGTATTTTTCTGATTTTTCAAATTTTTATGGATTTTTTAAAATTTTAAAATTTTCTATTTTCTTTTTGTTGGTTTTATATTTTTGTATTTTGCTTTTTGATAGAATATTTACAAAGTAGATAATATAATTTAAGAAGATGATGATACGAGTACCGAGATAAGGATATCGTTCAACACGTTGTAGGAGATAGAAATCATCATCTCTTAAACTTTCACCACCAAATCTTTCGAGGCTCTTGAATCGTCGTCAGAACTTGAGCCTTCTAAAAGTGAGACTTTAGTAGCTTCCCCCAAACCAAAAATCTTCTTGTTGAGCAGTTTCAAAGCTCTCTTTCAAGCTTGCCTTAGCCAGGTGCACAATAGAGCACACCATATCATTGATCTTGCTGCTCCTTTTAAGAATGATCATCGTGATTCTCCGTTCGGGGTTTCATCAAATAGAACAACAACGTATCATCTCACGCTTGAAACAATCTTCTCATATTTCTTTCCACTGAAGTCTAAAGTGATGCATACCAAAAGTGTCAAGAGACCACTTCCCCCAAATAGTTGGAGTGATGCAGTCAGTCTCATTGTATAAAGCTCAAGAACCCGAATACACATATGCCCAAAGAAAGAATAACCGCTAACATCAAAGTAGCAGATTGAATCAATGATCATTTCTGCGGATATCAACTCCGAAATGTATGATTAAGCTCGATCACGTCAATCTGTTGTGCGTCCCCAATGTACACATCTATCTCCCCTGATAATTATGTGTAAAGCTCAAGAACCCGAAGTACACAAATACCCAAAGAAAGAATAACCGATAACATTGAAGTAACATGTTGAATCACTGATTATCTCTGCGGATGTCAACTCCGAAATAAGTGATTAAGCTCAATCATGTGAACCTGTTGTGCATCCCCAATGTACACATTTATCTCCCCTGATGATTGTCATCTCATCGAAATCATCACACAATTGTGTACCTCTTTTATTATTAGAAATTGTTTCTTACATCTCTTCCCCCATGTAGTTGGAATAATACACCAAAAGGCATGAGATACACACTGAGTTTCTCTGCGGTTATGACATTTGTCTTCCCGGAATAACTTCAATCAAGCAGAAGTATTAAGTTCTTCATGTGTACTTGTTGTGCTTTTAGATGTATGTCTCCTTCCCCCTTGCTGGTTTTGATACCTCAGAATCAACAACATATTATAAACCCTTATACTTGAAATCTTGTGAGAAGAACAATTATCAAATGTATCTGTGAGAATCAACTTGCTGACGAACAATGTGAGCAAATCTAATTAGGGATTAAATCTGGCTTTTCACTCTCTCCCAATTAGTGCTCTCCCATAAACTGATAATCTTTCTGATGAATGCCCAGAATGAGAATAAGTCTTTTGATAATCAAATGCATGACGTCTTTATGCAGCAGAAAATGTAGAACAGACTATAGACTCGACCTTCTTCAAGATTGTTCGTTTGGGGAATAGAATGTCAATATCTTCATCTCACTAAATGCATTTCAGTTAACTTACATATAGCAAATCAGCCCGTAACGTGCACATGAAATGGTAACACCAAACTAACAAGTTGGAACACTGATAATCTTGAATTTGTTGCCCGAGATAGGTGAAGGTGGATAAGATAGAAGTACGTATAATAAGACAAGAAGAGATACAGAATCAACCAATATTCGACACAAATCGTTTCATAATTCATTAAACACGAGCAGGTGAACTTGTTGTATGTCCTTGGTGTACACATTCTCTCTCCCTTAATGATTATGATTGATTGGAATCAGCATGATGATGTGTATGTGAAGCATTAACTGGAAGCACTTAATCATTAATCATATCAGCCCGTGAGAAGATGTCAACCAACGGATCTTAGTAGAAACTACATGCTAAGATAACCCGATAGGAAGAAGCTCGCTTCTTACACGAGTTTAGAGCCGTATGATCATTTATTCTCAAATTTCAATCAACATGCAACAGACACTCTCTTTGACTATCTTTACCATCCCCAATGTAGACAATTTGAAGTGACCACTGATGAAGCAAACCTGATATACCAAACTTGAAACTGAAGTTGAATTCCTCGCATTTGTATCTTAAGCTTGCACTAATGTTGGAAGAAAGGTGTCGAGAATTTATGCTCCAAGAAAATCTCTAAGTACTCAATACTTAATCAAAGTATGAGACATTAACACCTCTTGCAATTATCCACAACGTCATATGCGTGTGATACTGAGTAAAACAACGTAACTCCTTAAAGTGATAGTTAACCAGGTCTTCAAACATCCACCCCGACTACTGGTAACTAGATAAACCAAGTCTTCATCTCAAATTGTAAGCACGAGCAAGTTATCATTGAAAATCATGCATCCAACCAACCCCGACTTCAAGATAAAATAAGAACACGCCTTTGTGAAAGTCAACTTCAAATTCAAATAAGTGATAAACGATTAACTCCGAAGTAATCAATTTATGTCAAATGCCCAACACGTGAATAGACATACAATCTGATGTACGTCAATCCACTGAATGAACCAGAGCAAACGATTCCTCAACATTAATGCCTTCTTCCTAACAATATCCATGTGATACCAACTTAGCCTTGTTTTTCAACCCTCCTCCTAGTTCATCAAGTTTGACATTAAGTATCCACTTTAAAGTGATGATCATAGCACGATCTGGACGAGGAACGAGCTCCCAAACTTCAAGTATTCAAGATCATTGATCTTTTCTTGCATAACTTCAATTTACCTGGATTCAGTCAATGCTTCTTTGTAAGTTTTAGGTTCAATTGAGGATATGAGAGCATCATAGTAACAAAAACATTGCTTGAGTGGGTAGTTGGAGGCGTGTAGAGACTGATTTGGAAGATTCACCAATAATGTCTTCAAGCGGATGAGGAAGTCATTTTCCTTAATGTTCATGTGGTTGATTTACAGAGTGCACATTGGGAGGAACAATAATCCGTGAAGATTTGGCAAAGGAATACCAAAGAGCGGATCATCATTCATGAGTGAAACTACAAAATTATGATAGTCACTATCAACGCCTTGAGGAATAACTGGATGATCAACATTCGTTGGAGGTTGGAAGTACTCATCAAACTTAGGTTGAAACAATGAATCCTAAATAATAAACCCAGTTATCCTTAGTAAGTGGAACATTAGGCGTTGAAGAGTCACGGAAACAATAAGTCGAATGACCATTTATCAAACATCCATCAAAATGTAGTTTATTCACACTTCTCCCCCCTCGAAAATTGCATCTGAAGTTGCCATTTTTGATAGAACAAGTGAATACAAATACGATCAGTGGTAAGTAGATTTCTTGATGACAGTCATTTAGTTTATTCACACGTCTCCCCCTCAAAAATTGCAAATGAAGTTTGCCATTTGTAATTGAGCAAGTGAATAAGAATATACACCAATGAACGTAGATTCACTTGATGACTGAATGAGCATGGGAAAAACATGAAGCTTGTTGATGGAGGATGTAGATGAGAATGGTCATAACCATGAAGATTTCTCTTCTTCTGAAGATAAAGTGCACTGAAGCGTACACCTTTCTTTTCTTTGAGGAACGAGGCCTGAAGTGTTATCTGCAGACGCCATTATGACATTGAGGGCCGAGGCTCGAACTGTAGTGTTCAAACGTCATAGTCGTTGAATATCAAGGTTGAGTTTCTTGAACCCGTGAATTATGAGATATCACTCCTTTTGTCATCCATACTTTGAGCCATCCCATGTAGTGAAAGATCGATGTATCTGCAACTGAGAAAGGACTACCTGTACTAACATTACAAGCTTGATTGCGTATAAATTGGTTAGTGACATTAGTATCCAAACTCTTTGGGGTTTCACGGTCAACCTTGATTTTGCCATCGGTAAACAGCTTTCCGGTAGGTATCCACTTAAGTCCAACATCCTTAAACATTCTACCAGAGGGTATTCACTTATGGCAAGGTCTAGGATTGTTAAGCTTCTTATGCATAGTGGAAGACTTATCATTATTCATAGTCTCCAAAGATTTAGCAGTTGGTATCCATCTAGGCGAAGTTTTAGGTTTGTTTTCTTCTTAAAAAGTTAAACCTTAGCAATGTTTGTAGTCTTAGTGGATTGTACCTTAGCATGTGAATTTGGAAATTGTTTCTTATTCGAAAAAGACTCAGAATTTCTAGTTTTGTTGTCTACATGCATAGCATTCTGCTTCACGTAACTACTCTTAGATGCAATCCAATCCCTAGTGTTTTGTTGAGAGTACCTAGGTAATGGTTTACTACTACTAGCATTGCCTTGAAATCTTGTAGAATTTATCATCCTAGGTTTTGCACCTAAAATTCTGTCTTTTCGAATCTGTGCCTTTTTCCTAGCTGCTTCGAGATCATAGTTCTTGTTGATGTCATTTATATCATAAGACTTTTGAATTTTACTGCTCGGGTTAGACAATGTTTAAGAACTAATCCTAGAAGAGCTAGGTGTAGGTCTAGTTACTTGTTGAGGTATAACATAACTAGAAGCATTTTTTCTAGGCAAATAAGGTGAAGTGACTGGTTTTGAAAAAATTTGTTTCGCATCAACCTGGGAGGCAAACCGCGTTTTTGAAAATTTTGGTCGTTCAGATCTAAACGCATTTGGTTGTCTAACAACTGATTGGTTTCTAAGTGGTTGTACAAGTGGTTTCCCCAAGATTGATGGTTTTGCAAACTTATTGTTCACACTATTTCCTGTTAATTTTCTGAGCTCATTCTTTAAGGCAACTATTGCGAAACTCTTATCCTGAAGTTGAGCTTTGAGTTCATCAATTTTGGCAATCAAAGAGTTTGTTTGTTCCAAAGACTTAGTTGTAGCTTCATTGACTGAGTCACTTAGTTCTATGTGATGCCTTCTCAAAGTCTCATTTTCCTTAAGTAATTTAGCCACATAAATTGCCAATTCATTATTTCTTGTTTTAATAGCATCAATGTCTTGTTTAGTCTTGACTAAATTACTTTTCTTATACATACCAGAAATATGTTTCTTCAAATTGTTGATTGTCGAGTTTTTGGCTTGAAGATGAGCTTTTAAATCGTTTATTTCAAAAAATTCATGAAATTCAGGAAATTCCGGATTTTTACATGGTTTCTTAGTTGGAAAACTTTCCTTCTTTCTTTGTACTGCATTTTCAAGTGAAATACAATGTTTTCAAGTTTTGAGAATTTGTTTGAAAGTTCATCAAAAGTCTTTTTATCAACCATATCATCTGTTTTGAAATGATTAGACTCAGTCTCAACCAATGAACATTTATCAGAATCATGTTCAGCATTTTGATCAGTTTGTTTAGGTACATTAGCAGATGCACTATGTTGAACAATTAAGGGTACCTCATCACATGACACCTGTTTATTTACTGGCCTGATATCTGCCTCCACATCTGGTGTAAGAAGAGCCACTGAACTTCTGGTTGTGTCTAGCTTATTTGTCTCTGATCCTCTGTATTCAGTGCCAACTGATCCATCATCCGATGCTTTACCCAACTCAACACTACTATCATATGATTGCACCCGACATTCATTCTCCCGACATTCATTCACCTTGTCATCATTTTGTGTTCTTTCCTCAATATACTTCTTAACATTATACAAGAGTTGGATTAATGTTTCTCTGAACACATCTGCTTCCATCCCAGTGTGATTCTTGAAGCACATTTCAGTCATATGATTATCATAATATGAAGTGTATTCGTCATTGAAGAATGACTGAAATTGTTTGTTGATCACCTGAAGTGCAACTTTAGAACCGAATTCTTGAACCTTTTCTCTGTCAAGTTGTTGTTCCAATTGTTTTAAGTTTATGAATAATGTGCCCGTGAACGTTGATAATTCTTGACAGAAAAGTGCAATAACTGCTCGTTTGATCCCCATTGTGTATCTGTCTTCAGTTCGAAGTAACGTGAGGTGTAAATGAAGTTGTCGAAAAGGTTCAATGCAACTATCCTTTGCAAGAACATGTTGTAATTGTACCTGGTGCACTTCTCTTTCTTCTGAATCTGAGCACGAAGATCTCACATCATCATTGGTTGATTCAATCATCATATTTAACCATTCAGTATAGCTAGATGTTGTTGCACGGGTATTTTACAAATCTATGATTTAAACTGAGAAATAGAATCTTTCGCGGGATTTTATAAAATCAAGAAGAAACCGTAAGCCAATGACCAATAGAACGTGTTAAGATAACTGTTGGATCGGTACAATGATAGAAGATTGTGTATTAGGAGTGATGATTGTTGGAGGGATTAGCTGAAGTGTTGTTTGATTGTGATTTGGTTTGGTTGATGCACGTTGTTATTGCGAAATTTAGGTCTAATAACTTAAAACCCTCAATAACTTCTGTTCGAAGCGGTTTTAGGCCTTGAAGGTTGACCCGAATAAACTTTAGTTGATTTGGTATATCGTTCTCCTTATTCTCACGGTCGTTTTGATGGGTATTTCGTCCAAAACGGAATTATGGATCAAAAGTTATGGCTGTTTGAAGTTTTGACGTAAAAAATCAACTTTTAGTCAAACCGCAGAGTCAAAACGCAGTGGCTCTAGTAAAAACGCAGTGGCTCTAGTCAAAACACAGTGGTCAAAACGCAGAGGCACAAATCGCAGCACTTGACAAAACGCAACCACAAATCGCAGAGGCCAAAACGCATAGATCAAAACGCAGGAATTGACAAATCGCAAAGATCAAAACGCAACACTATCAAAACGCAGGTCGCTTTTAATAGTACAAGCATTACTTGTCCTTTCCTAACAAAACGCAGCTAAATATTAATATTTTAATCAAATTGCATCCAAGTTTCATCAAATCGCAGCCAGAAAGTAACAAATCGCAACCTGGAAACAATCAAAACGCAACGAGGAAAAGATAAAACGCAGCTAATACAACACAAGTCGCAGTCAAGAACTATCAAAACACATCCAAGAACAATATTACCGTGGGTCAAAACGCATCCAATAACACATTCAAAAACCTCACCTTTCCAATCAAAAAACACTACAACCAAGATGAATCAATCCTTCCAAACCCAAAACTAAACTAATATGAAGATCCTAAACACAAAAGTACAAACCTTTAACACATTTAACCATAAAAAATTTAAACTTGGTGTATTTTAGGCTATAAAATTCGAACCAAATATAAGCAACAACAAACAATCTTTATGATCTAACCATGGCTCTTGATACCAATTGTAATATATTGGTTATTGTAACACACAAATAATCACAAGTATGGTTCGAATATATGGAAGAAGTTTAGAGAGAGAAATAAGGTGGGATGCTTTATAGCGAGAGAAATTGATGAGAGAACATAAGAAGCGTTAGATTGAAAGCTCCACCTCTTTCCATGGATGGGAAGAGGCTTTTATAATCTTAAAATATACGCCCTCTGTCGGCCTGTGGATCAAGCATACAGTGGGTAAAGACCCGTCCGTCCTCCACGGTATTACTTAACTAACTAAATAACTAATAAATATAGCTAAGTCTACGAGCTAACACATGCTAGACTAAGATCGGGGTGACCGACTCTTCTACATGGATTTTCCAAATCCTAACAACATGGTTAATGATCAGAGAACTCATTTGCATGCATACCGTATTAAACATTTGCTAACTAGTTCATAATGAAACATTTGCTAACTAGTTCATAATGAAGTATACAAGGTAAATTAGTTAATCACTAATATGGTAAATTAGTTCACACAATGTAGAACCAAACCTTCATCGGCTAGACTTTATCCTATACAAGTCTAGATATTGGGTTCTTCGCACAAGGTAGAACTAAACCTTACACGATGTCACCTACACTCTATCTTGGTACTAGGCTAGATACCAAGTTCCTTTACAATGGAAGAACTAATCCAAGCACCACTTGCTAACATAACACACCTATGTTATACTTGAGAGGAACCAACAACAAGAGACACTTCTGTGATCTTGTGATGACGATGAAGTCTAGCAACCCATGTCTTTGAGCTTGCAAGTCTTCTAAGCTAAACGTCGTGATCTCGCCTTTAATAGGAACCTAGAGAATCACTACAAGAAAAAATACATAGAAGATCCTTGGATATGCGGTTAGAGAAGTTAGAATATAGAGAAAAGATATATCTAGAGTGGTTGTTTTATAGGGAAGAAATGCTTCAGTATTTATAGGCATTTCTAGTCACTGTTCACCCGGATCCCCCGGATTCCTTCCCTAAGGGATCCAGCCAGTGTATTCCAAGGGATCCGGCTATATGGTAGTACCAATCCGGATTTTGGGTTACAATTTCAGGTTTTGGGTTATGGATTAAGGTCCACGGGTCATGTGATGTCATTCATGATGTCAAGGACATCTTGGGTCATGGGTTATGAACTTTGGGTCATAGGTCATGGATATTACCCATTGTTGATGTCATCTATGATGTCATGCAATGGGTTATGGGTTTTGGGTCAAGCTCAATGGGTCATGGGTTTTGGGTTATGGATAGTCCAAGCTTTTATATTACAAGTTACATTTAACTAGTATGTATTTTTATAAGAATGCAAGTAACCAAAGTTACTTATAAGTGTTTTATTAAAATGGTTTTGGTAAACTATTTAACTAAACATGTTTAAAGGTTTATTTGTTTAGTGAAATGAGTTAGTAAACTATTGACTCAAAACATTACATATTTTATTTATTTCGTTTAAATAATTTTACGTTTGTTATCGACAAAACATAAGAAGATCGTATAATATAAATAAACATTTTTACAGTTTATTTGTATTAACAATCTCCCCCTTTTTATTGATGACAAAACATAAAATTATTTTAAGTTAAAGGATAAAATTCGTAAATTTTGAATTTGAGTTTTTAGCAGGGTTGCAAATAGCGCTAGGAGCTAGTCGGGGGGTCGCCACCGCTTAGGCGGATTGAACTTTTCTATATAAAAAATATAAATTTATATGTATTTGATATAAAATATGCATAATTTATATATTTTTTAATAATTTTATTAATCTTTTTATTATTTTTAACTATATATTTTTTGTATATGTTGTAAAATTTATATTATATGTGATTTTGATAAAGTTTTGTCTATTTTTATTAAGGCCCACTCACTTAGTTGTTGGGCAAATTGTATGTTCCCTTTAATGGGCCAATAAATCATATATTATTAGGGTTAGGGTTACACAACATTAAACACATAGCCTCCCCTTTACACTTCACTCTCCCCTTCACCTTCTTCAACCCTAGATCTGGCGTTTGATCGGCGTTGACCGATTTGGCCAATTTGTCCCGCCTAGGCGGTTTGTTGACCGTCTTTTGACCAAAACGCCTAATTTGGGCGATTTGTTGCAAATCGGGGTGGAAGAAGGCCGACTTTTACAACACTGGTTTTTAGTCTTTTCTCCCCCTTTTTGTCGAAATAAAATGAGCGTAAAAAAGAAACTAACCCGAATGCAAGATTTAAAATAAGATAAGAGAAGAGGAGATGTAGAAGGAGATAAAGAAAATAAAGAGCTGCATATTTTGTCCTCCTTGACGATTGCTCCCCCTTAGTGAGGGAGTCAAGTATTTGAGAAGGCTAAGACGAAAGCATTGCAAAAGGTGCAATGATTATGCTTTGACGAAAGCTCCCCTTTATTGAGGGCGTCAAATACTCTAAGTGTGTTTTGAAAATCTACAAAACAAATGTTAGAATGCAAGTATATAGTACGGATTTTGAAGAAAATGAGCAGAAGTAAAGCTCAGTTTGGTTTCTGAGTGCCCGGATCCGCCGGATCCATTTTAGAAGGGATCCGCCGGGTGTTAAGCAAAAGGGATCCGGGTACCTACAACTTGTTAGCAGCAGTAAAACCAAAAGTAAAGAATGAAAAACCATGAAAACATGTCATAACCCCAATAATACGCCCAAATAATCAAGAAGCATTTAAACAAGTAGATTCATATAATGAAAAAAAGAGAAATGATACAACAATGATCAATCTCAAAAACTAAAAATATGATCTAGCAAATAAGAAAATCCTAATAAGAAAGGCTAAATCTAAACTAGAACTAGATAGGTAAGATGAGGATGACCACTTGTGCTTGTACTTCTTCAAGGTTTCTATGGGTGGTTTTGTTTGTTGATGCCATCAAAGCATTCAAGAAGGTGATAGAACATGAATCTTACTTCATCACGAAGTTCATGAACTAATGTTTGAGTTTGTTGACAATGGTAGCAAGTTTCTTCATGACTTGGATGTGGTGGTGATAGAGGTATGTTCGAGGTATATGGACCTACGAGAGAAGGTTGTTGATGCATAACGGATGTTGGTGGAGATGTGTATGTAGATGGTGGAGGTAGGGATGTGTCAACATCCATATTGTCCGGTTGTGGTGGTTGCTATCTAGTCATTACCCAAAATGGGGCATTAGAAGGTGGAGGAGAATGAGATACTTGTGCTATTGGTGGTGACACATTGATGTCAACACCTATGTTATGTGAAGGAGGTTGTTGGGTAGTCATTCTTTCAATAGATGAGAATGTAGGCAATGGTGGTGGATTAGAGGGCTTAGGAGGTAAGTCTTCTAAAGAATGGTTGTGTAGATATGGGAGTATTTTGAGGTGTTTGTTTACCAAATAGTTGAGAGGTTGGTTCAAGAGGTGTTGTCTTAATGGAAGCAAGTGATGGTAATGGTTTGATAGAAGTAAGTTTTGGTAGTGTTGATTCAACGAAATGTGGAATTTGGATGTAGTTAGGTGAGGGTTTCTTGATATGTGAGGATTTGGTTGATGATATTTCATGGACAATGCGGGCAATTTTCTAGGACAACTTTTAGTTGAAGAGTGAGACTTTGGTACCTTAGACATTGTGAGATGTGTTTAGAGTGTGAGTTTGCAGATGAGAAAGTGATGTTAAGGTGTGGGTTTGAAGCACAAACACAAATGACATAAATAGTAAGGGATCATGCAAAAGAATTAAAGCCTAAACCACTAAAATCCTTTAAATTGCAATCATTTGCATGCATAAAGATCAACTACTGAGATTCACTCTTCTAGGAGATTTCTTAAAGGCGGTGTTGAGTGTTGGAATGGATAAAGGTGAGTTTGAATGACTATAACTATTTACAACTGTCGATGTTTGCCCGGATCCACCGGATCCCTTTTAAAAGGGATCCGGCTAGCTCTAGCCAAGGGATCAGGCTAATTGAGACAGAAAAGAAGAGGAATGATCAAGCATTAACTACCTCTAGCCTATATATTTTGAGATAATGAGTGTAAGAGGATGTCTTAAGTAGTGGAGATCCTGAGAACTTAAAACCAATGATGTGAGGTGACTAATGATGGTTTTTATGAAGAAATGAAAGCTAGAGGAGACTAATAAATGATTAAGGGTGACTCTAGTTGGCTTAGGAATTGCTCAATGGTGATATGAATCAGAGAGTGATCAAGAGGAAAAATATAAAATTTCTTAAAAATTATAAGAAATAATAAATTAATTTTAGAGCATTTTGAGGGTAAAATGAGTAAAATAAATTTATGAAAAATATAATTAGTATGAAAATAAGTAGATTAGGATGAGAGAAAGAAGATGTAAGAAACGGAACGAAAAAGTGGTGAGTATTTTAGAAATGATAAATCATAAACATCTTGGAAGAGTCCTAAGTCATTCATAAGAGAATAGGAGAACTAATGAGACTAAGGATAGCTCATTTGAGACTAATAGGGCATAAGAAACTAATCTAATATGGTCTAGAAGGTGAGAGATATGTAGAAAGGTATAAAATGTAACTCTTTTTGCCCGGATCCGCCGAATCCTTTTTCAAAAGGATTCGACATCTGAGACTAAAATCAACACAATGAGCTTGTATAAAAAGGATTCGGCATCTGAGACTAAAATCAACACAGTGAGCTTGTATAATCATGCACACTTATCAAATTTCACATGTACTGTTTCTAACAATAAATAGACATGGATACAAGTCTAGCATTGCAAGGAGAGCATGTAATAAGCACATATAGGCAATCAAGTGAGATAAAGATTTTGATATATTATCAAAGATGGTAGAATTCCTATTTAGATGTTTTTACCCCTACAAATGTTCTTGTTTTTCCTGTCATAACATCAGTTAATACTAACACATGATTAGGACATTATATTACAGACATAACATGTTCAAAGAGCAAAGTGTTATGATTGTTTAAAACATCATCTAAGAGTTACCAAGTGCAATTGCTTCACAACATCCATCATTTCTTCACTTCTTCCTTTTCCCCATGAGAAAATGAGCAAGACATTTAAACATTCCCTTGGTTTGTTGAAACTTTTGGGAAGGACTTGGAATGCTAGGAGTTTGATCAATGTACAAGACAGGATCAAGATATTAGTTTTGGATTGGATCGTTTGGATCAACTTCGATTTCATCAAAAGAGTCAGTGGGAGGATGTGGCCTTTTACCTTCAACCATGAACCTCTTAGTACGTCTCTTGGTGAGAGGTACCATGACATGATCGGCAATAAAATGGTCATCTTGCATGGGTAAGGGTTGCATTCCACGAACGTATCTTGCAATGCAAGTGAGTAGCATGGCATAAGGAAGAACCATTTTTTCGGTTTTGAATACATTGACCATTCTTTTGGCCATGTAGTAAGCGAGGTTGATAGGTTGACCGCAGATGAGACAATAGATCATGTAGACTAGACAAGCATTAGGGTGATTGATGCAGGTTTTACTGACCAGATTTTAATATTTATATTGTCTCGTTATACCTATAGTCTACCCTAATGCACTAACGGGCAGTGTACCCGGTCGTGTGTAGTGTAGTATTTCGGTAAAACCGAGGTCGTCCCAAGAGCTATGTGTGCGGATTTTAACTAAGTCTAGGTGTCACAGATTTTAATGTTGAAATGATTAATTAACTAATAAAACAAGAAAATAAGAAAAGCAAGTAAAGGCGAGGGTTGTGATCAATAAAGGAGAAGTGTGCTAACCTAGTTAGTCATCCTATCATGTTAAGTTCACGTTTAATTACTTCCAATTGCTTCAAGTGGGGGTAAAGGTCGCTAGGACTGCATTTGGTCAGTTCGTCCTAACCTAGCAGCAAAGGTTTCCACCGGAGATCACAGGTGACCCATTGAAAGTCCAGTTGTTTTTAGTCCCCTAAGGAAGGTTATTAAGTAACGCTACATGCAAGATTCATAATAATGAGTGCCCGAGCGCTAGCATCTTAAACACTCATCCCTAACTTCTTAAGTTCATCCAAACGGTAGGTGATCAGTTGGTCAAATCGCACAAGCAAATAAGGGTCGTCAGTTGGTAAATTCTTACCCTTCCCACTCAGTCTAACTACTTAAGGTCAGTTGGTCATATCTCCTAAGTAACTAGCCACTACCGTCATTCAAAACTACCGAAACAAGGGTAACTACCAACAAACTATGCATGCATACACTAGAAACAATTATACGGAAGCAATGTAATCATAAACAAAACAATTAAGGAATCATAACTAGGCTAGCACCAGAGGTGCTTAGCCGCTCATATTAACTAAAAAAATTGATTCAATGTTTAACATTACAAAATACATGAATTGAAAGTAAAGAAAAGATAAAATGCTAATGCTTATCGTAGGGGAGTGATTTCTCCCTTGGAGATGGCTCCGTATGCTCCCTAAGATCTGCCTTCAACCTTCTACTCACGTTCTCTGAATTGGTGTGTGAAGTGGATGAACATAAATCATGGAATTTGGGCGGTATTTATAGGCCAGATCTTGTTACGGCGTAACTTAAGACTTATGCCGTAACATCCATTTCTTCGTAATTTGCTCTGGAAAAGCTGGTTACGGCGTAACATCAGGAATGAGTTACGCCGTATCTTCAATAAATCGTGATTACGCCGTAATTGTGGAAATAGTTACGTCGTACCTTGCAGTGGCGCGGAACCTCATTTGACCTAATTAGTTACAACGTAATCTTGGGAGGGAGTTACGCCGTAATCTTTTATTTAGTTGGTTTTCTGAGCCACGCTTCTGTTACGGCGTAATGTGAGAGGAGAGTTGCGCCGTAACATCTTCAAAATGAGCATACTATCATATATCTTCAATAAACTCTCCAAATCCGCTTCTCTTTAGTTCCAATGCTCGTAACTTACCTGAAAGTGAAATATAAAGAAAAACAAGCGTAAATCCATATAAAGGATATAAAATACGAGCATTATCGAGGAAATTGACACTTAATATTCGTGGATTATTTGATGTTATCGCTATCTTTGTTTCGCTAGACAAATGACATTTTTCTCAGAATTTGTTCCCACTTTTTGTAATGTGGAAATAGTTTAAAGAGCTCCATTTAGTATGGATATCGATTAATGAGTTTGGAGTTTCAGGTGACACGGGATGGTGAGACTCTTTCGACAAAGACAGTATTTCTTACCACAATGGGGTTATCAAGAGGAGTGTGGTAAACCGGGTTTGGATCGACCATTTGGTCAAGCTTAGAAAGAGACCAATCACTTGAATACATACAAACACCTTGACATTGGATACGAAGAATTTCGGCAAACACGGTGAGGGGTAGGAAAATGGTTTGATTATTGATGATAAACGAGAGAGAGATTGTTCCATCATCATTACGAATGATTCGAAGACTCTTGTAAAATTCAAGGACGAAGACGAGACAGATTTGTTCATTGATTTCGAGAAGGCAATTAAGTTGATTGCGGAGAAAACTTCGAGAATGTCGGTACCATCAAGGAATGATTCCTCAACAACACGTCCTTCATGAAAAATTCATTTTTGGAGCATTTTAAATGCTTTTCGGTCAGCAGGAGAAAGACCTTCTTTTCGATGATGCTCAAGAATGTAGTGGACGGTGTCATGATGGTCTTGTTGAGTTGATTTAGGCATGTTAGAACCTAGACCAAAATGTAATACAACGGTTTAAGGTATGTGCTAATGTATCTTGTTTTTGTGTGATTTAACGTACATACTAACAAACATTTGGACTCAAATGATTTTTTGAGAGTTATCATGATTTGGTTGGAAATTATTACATTTTGACTACATTAAGACTTATCATTTATCATATCCTATTTGTATTAACAATGCTAAGCACCTTTCTTAATCGTTTAGAAATTACATTTTTATCAAAAGGATTTTCTCAAGACCACAACAAAATAATTTTCTAAGTCATAATCACAAAATGTGATATCAATTAAGAGTTAATTGTGATAAACTCATTTGAATAAAAATTAGGAACTAAAACCTAGAATATGATAAATAATAATGTAGTGAAATTCATTACTTGCAAAGATGATTAGATCACAAGAGAGGATGATAATCTAGCTCCGTGAGGAATAGAAATTATGTTTAGGTTGATTTGAGAGTAGAAGAGTAAATTAGAGTTGCAAAGTGATCATCAAACTTATAACCCGCTTTCACGATATGCCGGTTCTATCGGTACTTTAAAAAGGGATCCGACACCTTATAGCCAAGGGATCCGGCTATTTAGCAATCATATAGGTCAAGATGTTTGATTGAAGTAAAGTTTTGATCCTAATTATTGGAAGTTCAATGTTTATTATTGTAAGTTATGATGAAACACTTAATGATCCTAAGTCTATAGTGAGGTTTGATAGAAGCGAGGTTTGCATATATTTAATATCTAGAGTCGTAAAACGAATAAGAAGTTAAACATGAGACAAAGTAAATGAAATAAGTATTATATTCCATTTATTTCAATGCTCAATGCAATATAAAAGATTGGATAAATGATAAAAACATAAATGCCTAGCACAAAATACAAGGATCCACACGTGAACTTGATTATTGGGTAGATGAGCTCGATGAGAGAAATGATGATGATTATAAAGACGACACTGAACATTTTTTAGGAGATTGTCTTCTTCTTTTGAGAGAGTTATAGGAGTTGAGTGTTAATTTTGAATTTTGAATTGTAAATGAGATTAGGATGAGAAAGATTAGATAAAATAAGAGTTTGAGGTGATGGTTTACTGTAGCATGTTGTTCGAATAGATGTGGGAGTTTGTGAAGAGAGATTTTTGAATGTTGTAGTTTGGTATTTACACATATTCTATAATGAGGTTAGAAAATATAGATTTTAGACACACCGAAACGTTTAAGACAAACATGATTCTCGAAGAAATTATACTAGGAAAGAATTATTTAGATATATATTTAACAATACGAAACATACTTATAAACACATTAGCACATATAAGTAGAGAAAAAATTTAGCTAGAATTAAGAAAACGTACCTTTTTCTTTTAGAAACTTCTTGAATTTTTTTAACAAGAAATACCTTTATAAGCTTTTTGACACATTAGAAACTTGTAGACAAAGGGTTATGATAGGTCTTTTTAGTGTGTCGACTTCGATATTTTCTTGGATTAAGAAGTATTCGAAGTTTCATATCATGAAGATACTTAAAAAGAAATTATTTGAGTTAAGTATCTAGTAAATAAATAGATATGACTTATTGAAAGTAATATTATCCAAACTATCGATATCTTCAAATAAAAGTTTGTCATTTTTATAAAACTAAGTTTGATGTTAGTTTTTACAAAGGTTTGTAGTTTCCGAAACATACACGGAGCGTTTCGAAGTTTTTAAAGTACAATATATGTTACACCCGTATCCAGGGTGGGGGACCTAGATGAAAATGTACTAAATATTAAAGGGTATAATGGAATAGGTGACATTTGGTTAAAGAAAGGAGTACAACTAATCTGCTATAGCCAATACGGCGTATTAGCGAGTTACCAATACGGCGTATCGATTGAGTTAAGAAAGTTAAGTTTATGCATGTAAGCCTTGATACGGCGTATCATCCCTTGAGTAAAACCGGCTTGTTCTAGTACCGAAACGGCGTATCGTTATAAGGGAATATGAAGTATAGGTGGTCTGGTGAGGAGACCACATATCCATTGGGATGGATATAGCGCATCACCTAAAAAGGACAGAAATGACGAATATGCCCTTGTAACTGGTTTTATATGGGATAGTTTCTAGACATTTCCACAATTATCTTGTGGGTTCTTGTGGTGTCGGTATAAGGAGGAGAAAAAGGAAAGAAAGAAGAAAAATGGAAGCTTGAGGTGATGTTGTGATGGGTGAAGATGGTAACTTAAGGGGTTAGTCCTTAGTATGGATTATCACAAGGTAAGTGATGTTGATTAACGTTTAATGGTAAATTGAGAGTTAGGGTTTATGAACCCTAGCTTGGGAAGGATTGGGTAAATAATGATTTTAAGCTAAGTAAAGTGTTATAGTATTTATGAGATGATTTTGTAATGGGTTTAAGTTAGTGAATGATGGGATTGATCATCATATAATCAATATATGATTATATGATGATTAGAGGTATTTAGCTAATGGTTGTATAAACCATTATTGCAGTTATTTGATTATGTATTATTAAGTGTTTATGTATGATGATCTTATCATAGGATGATAATGATGATGATGATGATGGATATGATGATGATGATGCTTTGATATCCTTAGCTTGAAGCTAAGGTAAGTAAAATGATGATGGCATGTTGTTATATGGATTTATAACGTGTATGTTACGTGTTATGTAATAGGAGACTTGAGATATGCTTAAGTCTCATGATGAATGTGATGTAAGTAATGTTATGGTGTTATATAGAAATTGAGGTTAGGTGCTTAAGTGAGACTTAAGGTATAAGGCCCGTAAAGTAAGTGTTTGGATATACGTGATGCTTATATGTTGTTTGAAGTATAATTGTATGTTATGATCTTTTACTTATTTAACTTTATGCTTACGGTTTAAGTGACCAATGTTTTGTAGGTTTATGTGTGATGAAGATGCTATGGCTTGGATTAAGGATTGCATATGTGAAGGATGGAATGTAGTAGTAAATAGGAGCTTGGTGAATACCGAGCTCAATGTCGATGTTGTACCCCGTGATTCGTCAAATGATTTATGTGTCGTTGGTTAAGTGTCAAAGTTATATCAAATGAGTTAAAGTACTTTGGTTGATAATGGGCGTGATAGCAACGATTTAAAGTGTATAAGTTATGGTTTAAAGGGCGCTTGTAATGCTTAATTGTACCCGTTTTGGGTTAAATTGGGTCAAGTAATGTTTAATGCGTTATATTATGTTGGTCAAAGTGTATATGAGGAATGAACGATGTTTGTAATGGTTATGGTATTGAAATGGAGTCAAAATGGTTTTGTGATAAGAGTTGAAATGTGCGGGTTGTCCGCAAGTGTTCTAAGTCCGGTAGCTCAATATGCCTTATCCGTGATATTGGATACGTGTATTGAACTTTATGGGATAAACAAGTATTCCTTTTTATGGTTATGGTGTATTGACATCATGAGTAATATGTCGATCCGTATTCTTAGATACGGCATATCGGATTATGATTCAATACGGCGTATCCATTATATGGATACGACGTATTGGGGGTCACAAAAGGGCTGTTTGGTTGTGTTATAGTAATGTGCAAAATTGTTTAGATAAGTTTTTGTGTATATGTCCTTCCAAGTATTTTCAATGGTCAAATGTTATAGATTCTTGTCGTTTATTGAAGTGTTTAATGTGAGTTCTTTATAGTCAAACGTTTCCGCACCAAAAATGTTTAAATTTTTAGTCAAATCGGGCACGGGGTGTAACAAATTGGTATAAGAGCTTCGGTTTAAGTGAATTAGGTTTCCACATTAGGTTGCCTAGACTTAAACCACTAGTAGTTGCGTTGAATGTAAGAGTAGGTAATGTGGGGAAGTAAATGCTTTAATTTTTTTAAAGCGAATTATGAGATAGGTTATATGAATCTAAGTTGATGAATGATGAATGTGTTTTAGGTGTTAATGAATGTGTGATATAAGTCCGTGGAGGAATTAAAATGTTTAAGTGATTAGTTAGCTGTGCACCTCGGCTAGTGCCAATGATTGTATTGTGAATGTGTGAATGCGTGTTAGAGTAGCGGTAATGGAATGCGAGTAGGAACAATAAGTGGTATTGGAGATGGGCTAGCAAGTAAATTGAGTAATAACGCTACTCAGTGAGGAACGTAATGATATTAAGCATGCTAGGTATAACGTGTAAAGATAAGATATAACTAGAACACTATTGTTAAGTGTTTATTGACATGAGGTTAAATGATGAGGTTAAGAGATGATAGTATGTAATGACATGTGGTCCATAAGGTGTTAATGACCAACATATGGTATTATTGTATTTAATGTTCATGATTGATGTTAATGTAGTATAGAGTCGGGTTAATGGTAAGTGTGGAAAACTAGAAGGGAGGGTTGAATAGTTTTGCCGATTTTACGTTAGTTTCAAAAACTTTTAGATTCGTTAATTTGTGAGATCTTATGGATGTAGAGAAAGTATAGATCTAATGATAAAGCAAGTAAATAAAGTAAAGAGAAGGGAAAGAAAAGACACAACCGATGTATAGTGGTTCGGCTACAAGGACACCTTCCTTGCCCTACTCCACTCCTCGAGTCACCTACTCGAGAGTTCAAGCACTATGTCAACAAACTTCTTCACTTGGCGGAGAAGCCTTCACAACGTTGCTTACATTTTTCTGGTACAAAGCTAAATACCGAGTCCGTAGCACGGTGGACCAAACCAACACGACTATTACACAACAAATATGTGAAATATCAAATACAAGATCTTCGCCACGTAAATCTTGTGGAGTGACAAATCAATCAAGGACCCTTGCTTGATGACTTGTAGAATGCTCATGATCTCGCCTTAGAAGGACCTATATGATGATCACAAATAGAAAGAAAGAAGAACAACTCTCTAGATCAAGTGATCTATATGTTAGAAGAGAATGAGAGTGTATGAGAGATTTAGTAAGAAGATGGGTGGGTTAGAATAAAGAAATGGCTCTCTATTTATAAGCAAAATCTTCAATGCTCCTCGGATCCCACGGATCCTTCCACTTAGGATCCGCCTAGTGTAATCCTAGGGATCCGTGGAATGCTCCTCTTGCCCATGGGTTTTTGGTTATGGGTCATGGGTTATGGGTTGGTCCATGGGTTTTCTTTAAATTCAATGTATCTAAATATACATTGTATCTAGTCTACTTGGGTATGGGTTAAGATCCATAGGTTATGGTCCATGGGTTATGGTCCATGGATTATGGTCCATGGGTTATGGTTTTTACCCATCCTAATAAACTATTACAACAAATGCTTAATTACTACATTTTTGTATTTAAATGGCTATATGTAAATGCTTTACAAAAATAACATGTATCCTTATAATTATACTTAAGATAACATTATATTTGTTATCAACAAAACACAAAGAGATCGCAAAATATTAATAAACGCTTTTACGGTTTATTTGTATTAACAATCTCCCTTTTGTTGATGACAAAACATAATGTTATGATGAGTAAAACTTAAGAATAGATGTAAGTTTTGAAAGCCCCTAAGTTTTACTTCTTCTCCCTTTTGTCGAAACAAAAGTTAACCCTTGGAAGAAATAAACATAAAAGTGTGGAAAAGTAGTCCACGATTTTACTCCCTCGACGGTAGCTCCCATAGCTTGGGCGCCAAGTGAAGAAAATAAAATCCTACAAAAGAAAGGTTAGTAACATGCTTAAATAATCTTGTGATTGCCGAGAATCAAGATTGGGAGCCAAGGTATGTAAACAAGGCCTTGTAATAAAACAACAAATTGTAGTGGTATTTATTCCACCTACAAGCATGTAAAAATAAGAACAAGACTTGTTCTTGAAAATGACTTCAAACGAAAAATACTAAAAATAGAAAATAGTAGTAGTGATTCCTTCCATGCTTGCATAAGGTTTATGGATGGAGGTTTTGATGAGCGATGGTATTGATGCGATCAAGTATGAGGTTGAGTATGAATCGCATTTCTTCCTAACTTCTATTGCAATTTCCCTAGTGGATTGGCAATGTTCACGATGTAGGTGATGTGGGTAATGAGTGCGGAAGTTTTCCGGTTGTTTTGATTTGAGTTATGTGGAAGATGTGGTGGAAAAATAGGAAAATATGGATCAACATCCGAATGTTTGTAAATGGTGGTGGAAAAGAACCTAGATGTTCTTGTAATGTGATGGGAGCTAATGGTGGTGATGTTTCAAGATCTTGAAAAATAGTATTTGGAGATGTGGGGGGTGTTGAAAAGACTATTTCTTTTTGTTTAGGTTGTTTAGATCTTGTTGGAGTCTTAAAGAGTTCCAAAATAGTGACTTTAGGTGGTGATGAAGTTGGTGTACTTGTTGGTGATGAGGGAGGTGCTATAATAGAAGCATCTTGTGGTGAGTTATTTGTTGAGGATGAACCATTTGAGGTTGGTTTTGCTAAACAACAAGATCGGATACTAATCCGCATGAATATCCTAGAGTTTGATTGTGGTATTTTGGATGGTGGTAGCACAAAGGTTTGGGTATCATGAAGATGATTATTTGTACTAGGTGATTCATCTAAAGGGTTTTTGGATGACATGGTGTATTGTGTTTATGAGGATGAGATGGATTATGCAAGCATTTTGGGAGTTCTATATATAGAAAAACAAAGCATTGTAATGAATGCTTGACCCAAAATGTGGATTAAAATCTAATGATTAGATATGAATTCAAGGCATGTGATCATGAGAACACAAGCATTAAAGAGCATACTCCCAAAGATGAAACAAATGTGGATTTTTCATCCAAAGTGAAAAAAATAGAAGGTAAAATAGTTGCTTTCACGGATCCCACGGATCCTTCTCTTGAGGGATCCGTCCAGCATGAAGGCCGGGATCCGTGGGTCTCGGTGATTCAGCAAGACAAAATTTTCCTTTGGAAATATTTTTGCCTAGTGTGTGCCTATATGCAAACTATTTGGAGTTGCGGTTATCTCGACCCCTAAAAGAAATAGAAAATAAACTAGAAGTAGAAAAGTATCCTATTGAGATAACCCGAAAACACATATTTAGTACATAAGTACGTAATTTAGTGTTATCAATGCTCCTAATTCATTGTTGCTTAAATGAATGTACCCGAAAACACATATTAGTTATGTGTCCCTTTAGCATTCAAAAACATGAGATGCAATGAAAACGGGTTTTACTTTGTATTAATAATGAAAAGCGATTTGTCCTAGACGTGAGAAATTGCTTTTGTTAAATTGATACGGAAGGTATCATCCTTTAGAAAACATTTTGAAAAGAGGTTTTCTTTGAAAATGTGTGTTAAAAAATAAGAAAGCTATAAGTGGAACACTTATCTTGGGTTTTGAAAATTCTCGTATTTTTTGTGAGTTGTGCGTGAAATAGAGATCCTAGACTCAGAAAGAAGAAGTCTAGTGTTTACATACATTGTAGAGTCAAATTAGTTATGACGTTTGTTCCATTAGACCAAGACCAAGACGAAGTAGGTTGAATTGTTCCCGCTTCAACGGTTTGGTGAGGACGTCTGCTATGTTGTCTTCGGATGCTACCTTCTCAATAGAGATGTTCCCCTTTTGAACATTGTCTCTTAAGAAGTGATGAAGAATCTCTATATGCTTTGTGCGAGAATGCAATACCGGATTTTTGCTTAAGTCGATGGCACCTTTGTTGTCACATAGGATGGCTATGTCGCTAGATGAATGTCGAGTCGACTAACGCTTGTTTCATCCATAGTGCTTGTTGGCATGCTTTGCGTGGAGACGACTCGGCTTCGGTTGTTGATATTGCTAGTGCCATTTGTTTCTTAGAAAACCAAGACGTTAAACAACATCCCATGAAAGTACACACCCACTTGTAGTTTTTCTATCAACGTAATCACCGCATGGTCGAATCTGCATATACAATTGTTTCTACTCCCGTGCCCTTAGGATACCATAATCCTAATTGTGTTGTACCCTTAATGTATCTAAATATCTTTTTACGGCTTCTAGGTGTGATGTTTTAGGGTCTTCTTGAAACCTAGCACATAAGCAAACACTAAACATGATATCCGACCTACTTGCCGTGTGGTAGAGAAGACTACCTATCATGCCACGATATTTAGTATTGTCTACGGATTCGCCGTCCTCATCTTTTGTGAGTTTGGTGTCGGATGACATTGGTGTCCTAATTGGTTTCGACTCTTCTAGACTGAATTTCTTTAACATCTCCTTTATGTATTTAGATTGATTAAAGAAGATACCATCTTATACTTGTTTAATTTGTAGACCTAGAAAGAAACTAAGTTCTCCCATCATACTCATCTCGAACTCGTCATGCATGATTTTAGAGAAATCATCACACATGTCTTGACAAGTGGATCCGAATATAATATCATCTACATATATTTGCACTATGATTATATGTGACTCTTTTCTTAGTAAAAGTGTGTTGTCAACTAACCCCATGGTGTAGTTGTGTTTAATTAAAATGACTTGAGTCATCATACCAAGCTTTTGGAGCTTGTTTAAGACCGTAGACGGCTTTCTTTAATTTATATACATGTTTGGGTTTTCAAAATCGATGAAGCCCGGAGGTTGAGCTACGTATACTTCTTCATTAATGAAACCATTTAGAAAAGGGCTTTTGACATCCATTTGATAAAGCTTTAGATCATTAGCACAAGCATACGCAAGAAGTATTCTTATAGACTCTAATCTAGCCACGGGGGCATAGGTCTCATCAAAGTCTATTCCTTCTTGTTGGTTATATCCTTGAGCAACGAGTCTAGCCTTGTTCCTAGACACTACTCCGTTTGCATCTAATTTGTTTTTATAAACCCATTTTGTTCCTATTATGGTTTGATTACTAGGTGGAGGGACAAGTGTCCAAACATCATTAGAAACAAATTGATTTAGTTCTTCTTGCATAGCCATTACCCAACTCTCATCTTTTATTGCTTCTTGTGTATTCTTAGGTTCTATGGTTGAAACGAAACAAAACAAACTACTTTGGTTTTGAACTTGAGACCTTAATGTTCGCTCGCTTAGCTTTCCTATGACTTTATCTACGGGTGATCTTTGGACTCCTTAATGTTTATGATTTCATCATTTAAAGGTTCTTCTTCTTCATTTATCTTTTCTTTATTACTATAGCTTCACTTTATATAATCTCGTCATCGACAAGAGGTGGAGAGGGTTTGGGTGGACTTTCATCAAATTTTATATTTAACGACTCTTCTACCTTCATTGTTTCTTTGTTCAATATGACGTAAGCT
Source organism: Chrysanthemum lavandulifolium (assembly GCA_022545495.1). Classification (NCBI taxonomy): domain Eukaryota; kingdom Viridiplantae; phylum Streptophyta; class Magnoliopsida; order Asterales; family Asteraceae; genus Chrysanthemum; species Chrysanthemum lavandulifolium. Next base: position 42,810,641 of record CM040243.1, read on the forward strand.
TTGCTATTTGGCGAATAACCTAGAAAGATACCTTCGGTTGATTTAGGATCAAATTTTGTAAGGTAATCTTTAGTGTTAAGAATAAAACATTTGCTTCCAAAGACTCTAAAGTGATTTAACGAGGCTTTTGCCCTGAGTAACCCATATGGAGTTTTACCTAAGATTGGTATAATTAAGACTCGATTGAGTATGTACGTTGAAGTATCAACGCATTACACCAAAACTTTTGAGGTATGGATTGTTCATTAAGCATGGTTCACTCATTTCTTGTAGGGTTCTATTCTTTCTTTCTACTACCCCATTCGATTGTGGAGTGCATGGAGCCGAGAAGTTGTGAGTAATACCATTAGTGTCACAAAAGGCTCCAAATTGCACTTCATTATCGAATCCCTACCATGATCCGTCCTAATGGACACTATAGGACTTCCTAGTTGTCTTTAGATCTTTTGCTTAATATTTCAAAATAATTAAAGGATTCCGTTTTGTTCTTTAAAATTTTGTCCATGTATACCTAGAGTAGTCATCCACTATGACCAAAGTGTAGTAGTTGCCTCCATAACTTTGGATAGCGGATGGACCAAATAAATCCATATGTAGTAATTCTAGACACCTAGTTGTAGACACCATGTTTTTAGCTTTATGACTAGAATGAGCTTGTTTTCCTACATTACAAGCATCACAAAATGATGTTCATATTTTAACTTAGGTAGATCTCTTACTAGATCTTTGGATGATAGCGATTGAAGAAGTCGCATGTTGGCGTGACCCAATCTTCGATGCCATAAGGTCAAGTATCATCCATAGAGGTAAGACATAGTTTGTCTTTAGGTTCATTACCGATTTTAATGACATAGACTCCATGTTTCCTAATTCCTCTTCCTATGGTTATGTCATTTTTAGTATCTTACTACGGTTTTAAAAAGTACATTGCACTTTTATCACATATTTGTCCTATACTTAAGAGGTTAAAATTTAGGTTTTCTACGACACACATCGTTAATGGTTAGAGATTTGTTAGAAATCGTACCTTTACCAATGATTCTACTTTTGCTATTTCCAAACACCACATTACCTCCATTTACGGATTCATATATGGAGAATAGATCCCTATTGCCACCATGTGCCTCGTGCACCCGCTTATCCTTGACCCATTCATCGGGGTCTAGGTCGACCTTTAAGCACACCTCGTCATTTGCCATGAGACAAATTTCTTCGTCCTCCTCGTCGCTCATTCCCCACGTGCCGCCACGAACGCCTTTTGATCATGCCGTTTGGGACACTTACTAATAAAGTGGTTTGGGTCCCCACATTTAAAGCAAGTACGATCATCCTTTGGTTTTTCGTCCTCTTTGCTTTTCCGAAGCCTTTCTTATCGTCATACGGTTGTTTGACGATCTTCCTTTCTTCTAAAGAACTTTTTAAAGTCCCTTACCGCCATAGTGTACTCCTAGTCGTCACTACCCGAGGAGGAGTTGTCTTCATCGCTTGAGCCTTTTTAGCTTTTAGGCAAGAGATTTGTGTTTCTCTTTCACCTTTGAGGCTTGGAGTCTTTAGCTAGGACAAGCTCGTAGACTTTTAGGTTGCCTATGAGTTCATTGAGGGTGAGGGTTGTCAAATCTTTTGACTCTTCGATCGCCGTCACCTTGGATCTCCACTCGATGGAAGTGCCTTAGATATCTCCTAACATGGTTACGGCTAGAAGAAGATTCATCAAGTGCTTGTAAAGATGTAATAATAGTATTAAAGTTATCAAATAAATGATCTATAGTTTCCTCATCCGATATTGAAAATTGTTCATATTGTTGAACAAATAAATCAATTTTATTATTTTTAACTTGTTCGTTGCCTTGATGAGTTACAACTAAAGAATTCCAAATTTCTTTAGAGGTTTTAAGCAAAGAAATTCTTTCAATTCCTTTTCGGTAAAGCATTATATAAAACCATTTTTGCTTCACTATTTTTAGAAAGCTTTTTCTTTAAATCATCATTTAGTTTATCATGAGGTATGTTAACTACATTCCTTTATCATCTTTTGAGGTAGCCTCAAAATCGCCTTCAACAATAATGTACCAAAGATCAATATCTTTAGATTTCACATATGTTTCAATCTATTTTTCCAATATATAAAACCATTAGTTTCAAGTAGTGGTGGTCGTTGCATAGATTGCCCTTCCTTATAATTTTCGAACCCATAGTGATTGAAATTTTTTAAAATACAATTTTATTTTAAAACTTTTATAAACTTAGCTCTCTGATACCAATTGTGGAAAACTAGAAGGGGGGTTGAATAGTTTTGCCGAATTTACGTTAGTTTCAAAACTTTAGATTCGTTAATTTGTGAGATCTTATGGATGTAGAGAAAGTATAGATCTAATGATAAAGCAAGTAAATAAAGTAAAGCGAAGGAAAGAAAAGACACAACCGATGTATAGTGGTTCGGCTACAAGGACACCTTCCTTGCCCTACTCCACTCCCGAGTCACCTACTCGAGAGTTCAAGCACTATGTCAACAAACTCCTTCACTTGGCGGAGAAGCCTTCACAACGTTGCTTACACTTTTTCCCAGACAAAGCTAAATACCGAGTCCGTAGCACGGTGGACCAAACGAACACGACTATTACACAACAAATATGTGAAATATCAAATACAAGATCTTCGCCACGTAAATCTTGCGGAGTGACAAATCAATCAAGGACCCCTTGCTTGGATGACTTGCAGAGTGCTCGTGATCTCGCCTTAGAGAATGACCTATATGATTATCACAAATAGAAAGAAAGAAGAACAACTCTCTAGATCAAGTGATCTATATGTTAGAAGAGAATGAGAGTGTATGAGAGATTTAGTAAGAAGAGGGTGGGTTAGAATGAAGAAATGGCTCTCTATTTATAGGCAAAATCTTCACTGTTCCTGGATCCCACGGATCCTTCCACTTAGGATCCGTCTAGTGTAATCCTAGGGATCCGTGGAACGCCTCTTGCCCATGGGTTTTTGGTTATGGGTCATGGGTTATGGGTTGGTCCATGGTTTTCTTTAGATTCAATGTATCTAAATATACATTGTATCTAGTCTACTTGGTATGGGTTAAGATCCATAGGTTATGGTCCATGGGTTATGGTTTTACCCATCCTAATAAACAATTACAACAAATGCTTAATTACTACATTTTGTATTTAAATGGCTATATGTAAATGCTTTACAAAAATAACATGTATCCTTATAATTATACTTAAGATAACATTATATTTGTTATCAACAAAACACAAAGAGATCGCAAAATATTAATAAACGTTTTTACGGTTTATTTGTATTAACAATGTGTTAGGAGATGGAGATGTTCCAATAAACCCTGACGTCATAACGGTTACGTTTTCACTTAACAATCATTCTACAAAAATCTTGTTTGATTCTGGATCCGATAGGAGTTTTGTATCTACTACCTTTGCACCTTTACTTGAAATCACCCCAACTACCTTAGACACCACTTATGAAATAGAACCGGCCAAAGGAAAGATAATAGGAACCAACACCGTGATCCGTGATTGCCCCATGCTCTTACAAGACCAACCATTCACTATAGATCTTTTGCCGATAAAGCTTGGCAGTCTCGACGCAGTTATTGGCATGGACTGTTATCTTAACACCATGCAAGAATTATATGCGATGAGAAAACTGTTCATGTTCCAATCAATGGTGAAACCTTGGTTATCCAAGGGGATCAAAGTAAGAAGTACTTGATCATCATATCCTACATCAAGACCGTGGAAGTACATAGAAAGGGATGTCATGATTTCTTAGCTCGTAACGAAAAGAAGTCCCAAGAGAGGCGATCGGAGGATGTGCTTGTAAAAGAGTTCTAAGTATTCCTTGAAGATTTTCCCGGTCTTCCACATGCCCGTCAGTCGAATTTCAAATTGATCTAGTGCTCGGAGCTACACCCGTAGCTCGAGCACCATACCGCTGTAGCATCTCGAAATGCATGAATTATCCAAACAACTCGCAAGAACTGTCCGATAAGGGATTCATTCAACCGATTTCACCTTGGGGAGCTCCGATTTTGTTCGTCGAGAAGAAAGATGGATATTTTCGAATGTGCATCGATTATAGAGAATTGAAGAAGCTCACAATCAAGAACCGATATCCTTTGCTTAGGATTGATGATTTGTTTGATCACATAAGGATCAGTGTATACCGAAAATTGACTTAAGATCGATACCATCGCCTAAAGTGAAAGAAGAGGATATTCCAAAGACCGCATTTCGAACTCGCTACGGTCATTATGAGTTCCAAGTGATGCCATTTGGTTTAACCAATGCTTTGTTGTATTCATGGACCTAATGAATAGGGTCCGTAAACCTTACTTGGATAATGTTGTCATCGTGTTCATTGATGATATTCTCATCTACTCTTGTGATAAGGAAGAACATGCGAACATCCGATAACCGTCTTGGGATTGCTCAAAGATGAAGAATTGTACGCTAAATTTTCCAAATGCGATTTCGGATCTAGATGAAGACAATTTCTTGGTCATGTGATTGATAGTCAAGGCATTCATGGACCCAAGAAATATTGAATCATTAAGAACGGACCGCCCAACAAAGCCCACCGAGATTCGACAATTTTAGATCTCATATTACGAGAGATTTATCAAAGGTTTTTCAAAATTGCCAAACCATTGACGGAACTAACTCGTAAAACAAACAAGTTTGAGTGGGAACCATCAAGAGTCGCTTTCCAACTCCTAAAGCAAAGCTTATGAAGCTTCAATTTTGGCTTTACCCAAGGAGTAGAAGACTTTGTGGTATAACGTGACGCTCACACTGGGTCTAGGCCTTGTTCTAATGCAAAGGAACAAATTAATTTCTTACACCTCCTGCCAAATCAAGACTTATGAGAAAATTATACCACTCACGATCCGAACTAGAGCAGCTTGTATTTGCTCTTAAGTTATGGAGAGACTATTTGTATGGAACCAAATGCATAGTGTATACCGATTATAAAAGCCTTCAACACATCTTGGATCAAAAGGAACCGATGCAACAACGCCGATGGCTGAAGTGCTCATGACTATGATCATGAGATCCGCTACCATCCCGGAAAGGTAAATGTCGTGCATATGCCTTGAGTAGGAAAGATTGCCCTAAACCACTTAGAGTGAGATATTTGGGAATGGTAATCAATTCACCCCTTCCATCGAAAATTCTTGAAGTTCAAATTGAAGCACTTAAAGAAGCAAACATGCTAAATGAGAAAATTTACAAGATGTCGGAGAATGAAAATGGATTTATAAAAAGATCGGATGGAACATTGTGTTTCAAAGAAAGAAGTTGGATTCCACTTTACGGAGGTATCCGTGAACTCATCATGCATGAATCTCATAACTGAGTACCCCATCCATCCCGGTCCTAACAAGATGTACCAAGATCTTAAACTTCTATATTGGTGGCTAAACATGAAGGCGGTTGTAACCAAACAGTAAATTTCACCTCGTATTAAACTAATATAATATTCTAACGAAGAATACTTATCCATTTTTCACGTCTAAATTTTTTTTTTACGTTATCGCTTATCTAATCACAACAACTAACTAATATGACGTAACTCACATTCTTAATAAATGTACGTGCACCAACACCGAATGTCTTAAGTTCATTCCTTATACGTCAAGTATAAAAGTTTTCAACTTTTATTTACCACTTTACTCTATTTCATAAATGTACGATTATTAAACATTCAAACTAAACGTTTTCTATCTATTGGAGTTTTCATGAAACCCTAATTTATTTTAACTATGATTTTACACAATCAAATCATAAAAACTGAAATACAATATTTTATACCTAGAGTACAAGTCTTTTAAGCATGGGTACAAGTCCTTAATGTATAAAGCTTAATGTTTACATAAAATCACATTATAAACCTCAATGTACCTACCTTAAAGCACATGATACAAACCTATATTGCACAAGCCCTTAAAATTGACTTTCCTAAATTTTCAAACCTAATGTAAAACTCTTTAATGCTTGTGGTACAAGTATCCTATGCATAAAGGTTACTTATTTAATATACATAAGCTACATTAACATAAGATTAAATTTAAATACATAAACTAACTTCACCTAAGCCCTAAAACCAAGTTACTACTTCACCTAGACTCTATGTACAACACACAAAGCCCTAGGTACTACCCTTCAAGCCTAACGCCTTTAATTACCATGGTTAGAAATGAACTAGAAAGTTACCACTTAGTTACCTAGTACTACATGTAAAAACCCTAGCCACAACTAATTACTTGCACATAATATTTACACATCACTCTTTTACCATAAGAGTTTACCATGGTCAATTGTTGTGGGAAAAATCCATGGCCAAGAACACCACCACATCACGCCACCCTCATCACCATCAACAAGCACCACACACTCCAGCACTACCTCACCATGTCTCCTACTTTCATAACATGGTGACTACAACCTTCTTGAAGCCTTAATCCTTTTATCTATATATAGCAACACACATTGCCCATTTTATATCATCACCATTCGAACACACACACACACCCTACATTCTCGATTGGAGTCCCAAAGTGAAGGAAGGAAGAAGTCTTGTTCAACTTAGAAATCCATTTGGTCTCATTTTGTTCTTGTCAAATCCGAGCATGTAAGTCTCTTAAACTAATTCTATTTCGTTTTAACTTTTAATATCAATTGATACTGTTAAAAGGATTTTATAAGGAAAACGTAGCAATTTGAATCATCTAAAACGCAGTACACGAATCAAAAGTTATGACCAAATGAAGTTACCAAAATTTGTCCGAAACTTTCAGGATGTATGCGGCACGCAATTCGGCGTTTGCGTCCGTTTACAAAAGTTAAAGCACGAAAGTTGTCCAAACGACGGTTTATTCAAAAACTCGTGGACACGGGTCTAGAAAACGATAACGGCTGAATTTAATAAAATCCCAACACCGTTATGTATAAGTTACAAAAAATTTCAACACCCCTACTTGCGCCTATTTATTTACATCATGTCAAAGGTATTAAGGCCAACCAAAGTACCGTTGTAAACACCACCTAGGAAACTCTAGAACGCCCCCATAACCCGGTTGAAAAGCCTAGTCGCCATGCTTAAAAATAGCCCTTCATTATGGCTAAAAGTCCTAAACACCAAAAGTATTTTATAACAGGTTTGTAGGGAAACCTCGGGATTTTTGATAAATTTGATTACGAACTATCTTAGAAACATTAGAAATGAGTAAAACAACATTTCACAAGGTTGCATGCAAAATATATAAAGTTTTATGGTGTAATAACGAGAATTGAAATTTGGCAAGATTAGCCTAAGTAGCCCTTTTCCGTAATTAATATCTTGTAAATTAAAGGGTTGCAAGGTACTAGATTTACACGCTTTTAAAGGGCTTGCTTTTAAGATTTTAATGCCCCAAATACGCCTTTTAAAAGCACTTATAGTCTCTTTTATAATCACCACAAAGAAGGTGACTCATGGACATTTTCATAAAAGGCCTTTTGTGCACTTTTCAAAATTGAGTCATAGGAGTTATAGGATGATGGTTAATGACTTAAAAGAGTTAATAAACATATTAACATGTTCCTAGATGACACCGTAAAGTTAATGGGTTAAAATGAAATTTCCTTAAAGCGCTCGCGCTGTGGCCATGTTCGTGGACTTGTATCTTTCTAATCAAAGAGAACTAGGACATGAGACCTATACCATTTAGAAGTGATTATAGCAAAGTGTTTAAAGGGTCAAATGCGTTATAGAAACACTAGCTTGCCTCATGTAAAATTTGCCCTTGTTTAGCCCTCGTTATCGCCCAAAAACAACTTAAGGAACCTAACCCCCTACTTTGGAAAATCATTGCGACCAAACCGTAAAATCTTAAGACCTCTAGTTTGAACCATTAGAAAGATCACCGGACAAACTCTTGAAGGGATCAAGAACGTTGTAAAAACCTTTTAAGGCCTTGCTTTTATTTACCCGTACTTTTGTCAATTTAGGTCTAAAACAAGTGAATTTTTCTTATAAAATTATAAGTATAAAAATTGTAAATTTTGAAAGATAAAGTTTTCTTGGACTAAAAATGTAATTTCTTCAAAGTTAATATTATAAGGGCTGATTTTGTCAATAACCCATAGTTGAGGGTTTAAAGTGCCATTTTGAAAGTGCAAGGGTAAAATCAGTAATATTTAAAATTGTAAATTATAACATTTTGGAAACATAAAATATTTAACAACTTGGGTTTTGATAAAATTTATTATCCATCATCCGAGCCATACAAATAAGAACGATAAGTATTGCTAATTTTTTAAAAGACTTTATGTTACCTAAGTATCGATAAAGCATCGTTATCACATAAACTTGAATTCGAATACTAAAAACATGACATACTAACTCAGGTCACGAGTCGGAGAATTTTATTCACATTACTTAATTTGTTTTCCATCCATACTACTGTAACAGCGAGGTGAGTTCGTAGCCCCATTTTCTATCATTTATTAGTTTTGTAAACTCTTTTGGGGGAGATACATGCTCAACTACTTTCATTTACTTTCACAAGTACTGTATACTTTTACATATTACCGTGAGTCATAGCCCCTCTTTTCCTTATTTTGAATGTTTTGGGGGAGATATATGCTCAAATATTGTTTCATATTTTTACATTTATTTTAAACTCTTACGAATTACTGTGAGTCATAGCCCTCTTTTCCCTATTTTGAACGTTTGGGGAGATACATGCTCAAATATTGCTTGATATGTTTACATTTATTTTAAACTCTTACAATTACCGTGAGTTTCGTAGCCCTACTTTTTATGCTTTTATACTATTTTTGGGAGATACATGCTCAATTACCTATTTTACTTTCACAAGTATTCTAAACTTTTCATATTACCGTGAGTTCATGGCCCCTACCTTTACTTGTTTTTAAACCGCTTTTGGGGAGATACATGCTCAATTACCTATTTTACTTTCATAAGTATTCTAAACTTTTTCATATTATCGTGAGTTCATGGCCCCTACCTTTACTTGTTTTAGATCTGCTTGGGGAGATACATGCTCAATTACCTATTTTACTTTCACAAGTACTCTAAATCTTTACATACTACTATAAGTTCATAATCACACTTTATACGCTTTTGCTACAAACCCGAACACAAGTACTATCTCAGATGCGATCCTCGATTGTTATAGCCTAAGTTATACACTATTGCTACTAAAAGTCCCTCATATCATGAACCATTAATCACTTGTGAGTGAACGAATATAGTGAATAGATCTATTGGCATTGACGCCCATTTGTGTTAGCGGATAGGTAACCAAATGCACTTTATTTGAGAATACTAGGAGAATGGCAAACCCTACCGAGGGCATTGTTGCTCACAACATTATTATGATGTTTGTAACTTACGCCATTATTATGGCGCTTCGTGTTAAGGTTTATGTCATGAGACTTAAGGTAATATATACCGTGTTGCAATGATACAAATGTCGCAACTCATCGAATTTATGGGTGCAACAACGCGCCCAACCTTGAAACTTGTGTTCAATGGATTACTAAACAAACGAACTATGGGTGTATAACAACGTAACCCACTACTTATTTTATCGATATTGGTATTTATTACAATAGTCTCTCAAACTCGAAACTATTGAACTCAACTATTTTAATCATAAACTCTATGAAATCACCAACCTTTGTGTTGTCACTTTTAGCATGTTTATCTCAGGTTTATAATTTACGAGGATGGCACGGAAGGGTACATATACTCAAGAAGGCTATATTATCATTCGAAAACTTATTTAATAAACTCAGAAACCACCGGGACCTAATTTTGTAAACTCGATATTTATATAAATCGAATGATAAATCTTTTAAAACGACTCAATTAGGGTTCGTTTTCTATTGATATAATCATAGTGCCATGAAGTAACACCCGCTTGAATTCCGCTATGATCACGAAATCGGGGGTGTTACACCGTATCGCAGTATGTTGGAAAATGTCTAACATGCTCTAGAGTCAATGTAGAACATCATAAACCATCTCGGATTGCTAACTCAACCGTAAATTCTCGTTTGAAACCGGAAAGGATCACCATGGACTTCATCACTAAACTGACAAAAACTTCAAATTGTTTCGACACCATATGGGTCATTGTTGACCGTCTCACCAAATCAGCTCACTTCTTTCCTATCAAAGAAATCGACGAGATTAGTACGCTGGCTCGGTTATATCTGAAGGAGATTGTTTCTCGCCATGGGGTACTGATTTCTATAATATTTGATCGTGATAGCCGATTCACCTCGAAATTCGGCAAACACTCCAACGAGCTATGGGTGCCCAATTGGATTTGAGTACCGCCTACCATTCTCAAACCGATGGACAAAGTGAAAGGACAATCCAAACCTTGGAAGACATGCTTAGAGCATGCGTGATTGATTTCGGAAAAGGTTGGGATAGACACTTACTGTTGACGGAGTTTTCTTACAATAACAGCTACTATGCCAGAATCAAAGCAGCTCCATTCTAAGCACTCTATGGACGTAAATGTCGATCACCCGTTTGCTGGGCAGAAGTTGGAGAGGTACAACTTACTGGCCTTGAAATTATTCAAGAAACAACTGAGAAAATAATGCAAATCAAGCAACTCCTACAAGCAAAGAAGAGATAGACAAAAGAGCTATGTTGATGTCGTGAGAAAACCCATGGAATTCCAAGTAGAGACGAGTTATGCTAAAGGTATCTCCTTGAAATGAATGGTAAGATTTGGCAAACGAGGAAAACTCAAACCCGATACATAGGACCATTAAAAATTCTAAAGAGAATTGGTCCGATGGCGATAAACTCGAGCTCGAAGAGCTCGGTAGGGTACATGATAAATTTCACGTGTCTAACCTTAAGAAATGCCTATCCGATGAAACCCTTGTTGTTCCTCTAAAGGACATTCACCAACGAAAAACTTAGCTTCATAGAAGAACCCAGAAATCAAGGATAGGGATGTCAAGATATTAAAGCAAAGCCGCATTTTTATTGTCAAAGTTCAATGGAATCATAAGAAAAGAGGTGTTGAGTACACACGGAGCGTGAGGATCTAATGCATACCAAATATCCTCACCTATTCACCGAATCACCACGACAACCTCTGCGTGAGGACGCAGTTCTCTTAAGGGTAATGTAAGATCCCAAAAAATTTCAATGTCATTATCTATCTAATCATGAATAAAGCACATATTTGGAACCATAAAATTTTCCTTGATATCGATTTTGTATATCACTTGGCAAGTGCATCGTAAACTTTGAGCATAAGGCTTAACATACACCGTTGTGACCCGATCAAATTTACCTCGACCACGATAATTATATTTCTTTATTTTATATATATATATATACACATTATATATAAGAGGAGGCATGCCACATATAATGCCACTTGGCATCCCATAATGCCACGTCATAATTCCATGTCATCATAATGCCACCTAAGCACCTCATTTTTTCGGTAATTGTAAAAAAATATGCCTTTAATGAGGATCGAACCTTGGTCTCTACGATCAATACCAAGAGACCTACCACTAGACCAATAAGCCTTTTGTGATGGAATATTGAAAACAATAATGACATGCTTTATTAAGTCCGCATTCTTCTACTCAATCCGATTTCAATTAAAACTGTCACAATTCTCAAATTCCGGTCATTTCTCATACTCCATATTCATCATTTCATAACGGTTCATGCATGGTTTTGCATTTCACATTAAACGCTTATTTTCTTATTAAATAAACGCTTATCGCGTGAATTAATTATTTTGAACACTTGATCCGATACTTTCAAAAACTATCCCGATATATTTTTATACTTACATTAGTTTATAAAAACAATATTTTGAGTTTACCGTGTGTTTTAAATTTATTTGGTATATAAATTGTTAAATTTATATTATTACGGCTTTCTTAAAACTACACAATTATTATTATTTCACTCAAATTTTGCAAGAAATGTATTTTTATAACTTTTATGATCTAAATATATTTTATCTTGACCCGTGAAAATTTATTTTATCTAACGTTACCTTAAATATTCAAATGTGTATACAACTTACTAATCTTATTTAACAATACTACAAGCTACTACTTATCCTCAAATAACTTTACATTACTTACTTTACTTTTTCATTTTACTTACATAATAATAATATTAGTAAATATATATATGTATCATTAATTTCATGATTCACTAGATATTACAAGATTTTCTTACATATACAACTTGACACTCCAAGACTTTTTACACATACAACACATTATTGCTAGGTGAAGATCAAGTTTCTCTCTCTTCCTTCCACACCAAAACCGCCACACCATTGTTGATTCAAGGAGGATCACAAAATTTTTCTAATCAAGTTCTACACACCTAGTAACACTTTGTTTAGGTTTTGAAATAAAAACCTAGGGTGTTTAGGATAATCCTTGGTTCACTAAACCTCATCAAGCAACTAGTAAGCCTAAAACTTCATCTCTTACTTTTTCATATATATTTCATACATTTCATGAAGCCTCATGATCATATTTGCATTGTTGTGATTTTATTCATTATCATCCAAGATTATCACCCATATGTGCTATATAAATATTTTTAACAAGTATGTACTAGTTAGAAGTTTATAAAAGTGAGTGGTTTGAAAATGATTTATCAAAGTAAGTTTTGATCTTTTACTAGTAAAGGTTTGATGTGGTTTATGCTTAATTATATGTTATAAGTAGTCACATGAACCTCAAAAATGGTCTTTTTATCTATTATGGTTCGAATAGCATTTTATTTCTAGTAGGATTGGTGATGAGTAGATTAAGGGATTTTTGTGGTGAAGTTGTGGTTAAACAATTAGAAAAATGGTAATTTTTAAAATAAGCGCGGAAGCGCTGTCGAAATTTATAATTTTTTCCGAAAAGTTAGTCATTTTTATAAGTTTTATTAAAGTTTTAGAAAATAGATTTTTAGTTATGAACGTGGCCTTTTGAACGGACTAAAAGCGGAGTTATAACGAAAATATACGTGGTTTCCAAGTTACGATTTAAAACTATAATTTTCCGGAAAATTGTACAAGCAGTCCGAATTTGTAACTGGTCAAACAGTGGCCTTAAACTTTCTGTGAAGTCTCCGAGTTTAAAAATATATTAGTACTCTTGATTACCTTCGGTGGATATAAAGAACTTGAAAACGGACTTAAAACGAGTGATTTATGGTTAACCGAACTTTGGGTCAAAAACGTCTTGAAAACACTATTCACAGCTTTTGTAAGCTGTCGATTTTAATCAAGATTTTGAGGGCCTAAACGGACGTTTGGGGAAATGGACGTTAAAAACAGTTAGTTTTCCTATGTATATATTACGTTAAGTCCGATGTAAACCGATTTGTCAATTACTAAAACCGTTACATAGTTTTAGCTATATTTTACTATTAGCTCAAAAGTATTTATTTTCGACATGAAACCGTCACACCTTCAAGTAACAATATTTTTATATAACTAGTTTTCAAGTAGCATATTGGGTGATACGTTAAAATCATGCATTCACGACAACATATCATAACTCAAGTCATAACATTCATTTTAGGTCGCGGATAGTTTCGGCCTCACTTTCAGCATTTCATTTTGTTAGCATATCAATCACACCGTGAGTTTCATAGCCCCTACTTTTATACATTTTCAATTACTTTTGGGGGAGATACATGCTCAAACTATTTTCATTTACTTTCACAAATATTCTAAACTTTGACATACTACTGTGAGATCATACTCCGCTTTTACTCGTTTAAATTCTACAAACTATTTGGGGAGGATACATGCTTAAACACTTGTTTCACTTTTGCGAATACTCAAACCATTTATACAATTGTGTTGCACTATACTTCTTATACACTTTGGACATTATGTGTGGTTTATTGCGATATGTACTTAATGTGCTAAACTAGTTTTCAATTATGCATCAACATACAAACTTTAGCAACTGGTTAACTCCTGCGGGAGCCGGCGGAGAGGTATTGATAGTACTATCGGTCGACGCCCACCCTTGTGTCCTTGATAGACGAGACCTTGGGTGAATATAATATGTTATTCAAGTGATTCAATGTAACACAACAAACAAGTTAGACTTCGTCGTGAGGTTCAGCTGGTGTGATTCTTTGCATTAAGTTTATGTATATATCGTATGCACCTATGTCCTACTTGCAAACAAGATTGACAATTACATATTTTGGCAATGGATTGTAAACACACAAGTTGCAAGTTTTGTATGGGCGGAACTTGAACCGAGTGGATTTACACGGCCTTTGCTTTGCATTAGCATTTCTTTAGACTTTTCAAATCATTTTCAACAAACTTATGAACTCACCAACCATTGTGTTGACACTTTTAGCATGTTTATCTCGTGTCTTAAGGTGATAGCATTTCATGGAGCTTTTGGGTCGCATGGCATACATTGAGTCTTGTGTTTTAACAATTACCATTCGACATGTTTTGTAAACTCATTGTGTATTATCAAACTTTGGGAATTCTTGCTTGTAAACTTTAACTTATGTAATCGAATGGTAAACCTTTCAAAACGTCTCATTATAGAGGTCGTCGTATCCATACTTTGTGCTATGACGTTATACCCCAACGACACTATCGTTCCGCGCGATATTTTGGGGTGTAATGATTGGTATCGAGCCTTGGTTATAGAGAACTAGGTTGCATTTTAGTTCCTAGACTATAACCGCTTTCACGTCGATCCTTTCGCTTCCTATCGCCTTACTCACTTTTCTATGCGCATATGTTTTCTTAAGTATTTCGCTCTAGACCTACCTCATTAGATAGCGAGTTTCCTTGTACCAATAGGGGAGTCCCAAAATCTAGTTGGGTCATCAAAGATATGGAGCTCAATGTGAGCACTTATCTAACTTGATCTCGTGACGCTTCTTGTTTGATGAGATGCGAGATCGAGCTAAATAAGTGTTACTATAAAGTCGGATAGATTTGATGACTTTGCCCGAGGATGGGAGTTCTCTTGAGGATACTTTGGGAACTGGCATGCGACTAAACCTCATCGCGACTTTAGTACCTAACGGAATTTCCTATACACCAAGCGCGACTCTTCCTAGATACCTACCCCAATTTCCTTCTTCATTGCTTAGAATCGGATGATAGATCGGCTACCTATTTAAGTAACACCAATCGCGGGACATGTATGCTTGGTGGTATGTACATGTGTGAAATGAGGCAATTATAATTATGGTGGCCAACGTAATTATAAGTGCGTCATAACTCACGTGACATATGCGACCATCATACGTGATCGATGTGGACACCTTAGGAACCAATTTGTGGCGTGGTATTATATTTGAGGACGTTAAGTATAGACATGGAATTCAATGGTTCTTTCCTTGCAGAGATAATGGCACCAAAGAGGGTAACACGCAGATCGGGCCGAGGTGGTGCGGTACCAAGGAATGACAGTGGGCGTGGAGGTAGAGGAGGCGGTAGCGACATGGGTAACAATGACAATAACATCAAGGAAACCACGATTTTGCCGCCATCATCGCCAACAACTTCAAATCTTGCTTCCCACTATAGTCACACAAGTTGGAAATCATATGAATAACTCGGGAAACCACGGAACGGGAACGGCATGCGGCGACACCAACAATGTAGTCGGCAAGTAATAACAACAACACTAACAACAACAACAATGTAATCGGATGCACATATAAGGAATTTTCGGCATGCAAACCAGTGAGTTTGATGGTATAGGAGGTGCTTTGGCGTATACTCGATGGGTAGAAAAGACAGAGG
The DNA here is from genome assembly GCA_022545495.1 of Chrysanthemum lavandulifolium. Lineage (NCBI taxonomy): Eukaryota > Viridiplantae > Streptophyta > Magnoliopsida > Asterales > Asteraceae > Chrysanthemum > Chrysanthemum lavandulifolium. The sequence continues at coordinate 42,826,482 of CM040243.1, forward strand.
CGTTGATCGACATCAAGAATTGTGCCACATCGAGAGTGAAGTATGCTTGCTGCTTGTTATCGTGAAAGGCATTGACATGGTGGAACACACACTACACAAAGGGGCGGAGAAGCGACTATAGGCATGACATGGGACGAATTTAAGGCGTTATTGAAAGAGGAATACCCGCCCGACAATGAAATGCGAAACTAGAGGATGAATTTATCACCACTCCATGATAGGGGCTGGTCACGCACTCTACACCGATCGATTCCATGAATTAGCTAGACTAGTTCCTCATATGGTTACCCCAGAATCCAAGAGAATCTCGAGGTACATATATGGTCTTGTCCCCAAACTGTGGGAACTGTGAAAACAACCGAGCCGCCTACAATACAAAGTGCGATCGAGGCGTGAACCCCGACGCATTTAGATGGTTAGAAATGGTACGTTGAAGAGCGTTGACAAGAGGAAGGAAGCGAGTGGGTCAAATAAGCGATGGACGTGTAGGTATAAACAAAAGGGCAAGAGTTTTTGTGGCAACCTGCATCAACAAAGAGAGTATGCGGTACACATCCCAAATGTGCTAAATGTGCTTATCACCACCGAAGACCAAGCCACGCTTGTGTACAAATTGCAATCGATACGCCATTTTAAGGAGCATGTAAAAGGAATAATCAAAGGACTTGCTTTGAATGTAACAACCCGAATCATATCCGGAAAAATTGTCCTCGTTGAATAAGCCGATACAAGCTCATCTAGCTATGGCAATCAAGGAAATAACCCGAACCTCGTGACTCAATATCACCCACCTCGAGGTCGAGCATTCTATATAGGGACCGAGGAAGCCCGCAATGCGAATCGCACGCTTTTCCTAGACCATTAAGTGATCCACCATATTATTCGATTCAAGTGAGTCTCATTAAATAAGAAACCTAGACGCGTAAGTTTTGACATAAACACTTTGACCATACATTCTGATTTCGCGAAACCTAAGGGTAGAACTCTAAGTATCATCGATTGAATCGCGAGGACGCGATTCTTCTATCAGGGGAAGAATGTCACAATTCTCAAATTCCGGTCATTTCTCATACTCCATATTCATCATTTCATAACGGTTCATGCATGGTTTTGCATTTCACATTAAACGTTTATTTTCTTATTAAATAAACGCTATCGCGTAATTAATTATTTTGAACACTTGATCCGATACTTTCAAAAACTATCCCGATATATTTTTATACTTACATTAGTTTATAAAAACAATATTTTGAGTTTACCCAGTGTTTTAAATTTATTTGGTATATAAATTGTTAAATTTATATTATTACGATTTGCTTTCTTAAAAACTACACAATTATTATTATTTCACTCAAATTTTGCAAGAAATGTATTTTTATAACTTTTATGATCTAAATATATTTTATCTTGACCCGTGAAAATTTATTTTTATCTAACGTTACCTTAAATATTCAAATGTGTATACAACTTACTAATCTTATTTAACAATACTACAAGCTACTACTTATCCTCAAATAACTTTACATTACTTACTTTACTTTTTCATTTTACTTACATAATAATAATAATAGTAAATATATATATGTATCATTAATTTCATGATTCACTAGATATTACAAGATTTTCTTACATATACAACTTGACACTCCAAGACTTTTTTTACACATACAACACATTATTGCTAGGTGAAGATCAAGTTTCTCTCCTCTTTCCTTCCACACCAAAAACCGGCCACACCATTGTTGATTCAAGGAGGATCACAAAAATTTTTCTAATCAAGTTCTACACACCTAGTAACACTCTTTGTTTAGGTTTTGAAATAAAAACCTAGGGTGTTTAGGATAATCCTTGGTTCACTAAACCTCATCAAGCAACTAGTAAGCCTAAAACTTCATCTCTTACTTTTCATATATATTTCATACATTTCATGAAGCCTCATGATCATATTTGCATTGTTGTGATTTTATTCATTATCATCCAAGATTATCACCCATATGTGCTATATAAATATTTTTAACAAGTATGTACTAGTTAGAAGTTTATAAAAGTGAGTGGTTTGAAAATGATTTATCAAAGTAAGTTTTGATCTTTACTAGTAAAGGTTTGATGTGGTTTATGCTAATTATATGTTATAAGTAGTCACATGAACCTCAAAATGGTCTTTTATCTATTATGGTTCGAATAGCATTTTATTTCTAGTAGGATTGGTGATGAGTAGATTAAGGGATTTTGTGGTGAAGTTGTGGTTAAACAAGTAGAAAATGGTAATTTTAAAATAAGCGAAGCCACTGTCAAATTTATAATTTTTTCCTAAAAGTTAGTCATTTTATAAGTTTTATTAAAGTTTTAGAAAATAGATTTTAGTTATGAACGTGGCCTTTTGAACGGACTAAAACGGAGTTATAACGAAAATATACGTGGTTTCCAAGTTACGATTTAAAACTATAATTTTCCGAAAATTGTACATGCAGTCCAATTTGTAACTGGTCAAACAGTGGCCTTAAACTTTCTGTGAAGTCTCAAGTTTAAAAATATATTAGTACTCTTGATTACCTTCGAGTGGATATAAAGAACTTGAAAACGGACTTAAACGAGTGATTTATGGTTAACCTAACTTTGGGTCAAAACGTCGAAAAACACTATTCACAGCTTTTGTAAGCTGTCAGATTTTTAATCAAGATTTTGAGGGCCTAAACGGACGTTCTGGGAAATGGACGTTAAAACGAGTTAGTTTTCCTATGTATATATTACGTTAAGTCAGATGTAAACCGATTTGTCAATTACTAAAACCGTTACATAGTTTTAGCTATATTTTTACTATTAGCTCAAAAGTATTTATTTTCGACATGAAACCGTCACACCTTCAAGTAACAATATTTTTATATAACTAGTTTTCAAGTAGCATATTGGGTGATACGTTTTCAAAATCATGCATTCACGACAACATATCATAACTCAAGTCATAACATTCATTTTAGGTCGCGGATAGTTTGGGCCTCACTTTCGTGCATTTCATTTTGTTAGCATATCAATCACACGGTGAGTTTCATAGCCCTACTTTTATACATTTTCAATTACTTTGGGAGATACATGCTCAAACTATTTTCATTTACTTTCACAAATATTCTAAACTTTGACATACCACGTGAGATCATACTCGCTTTTACTCGCTTAAATTCTACAAACTATTTGGGAGGATACATGCTTAAACACTTGTTTCACTTTGCGAATACTCAAACCATTTATACAATTGTGTTGCACTATACTTCTTATACACTTTGGACATTATGTGTGGTTTATTGCGATATGTACTTAATGTGCTAAACTAGTTTTCAATTATGCATCAACATACAAACTTTAGCAATCGTTAACTCTCGGGAGCCGGCAGAGAGGTATTGATAGTACTATCGGTCGACGCCTCACCCTTGTGTCCTTGATAGACGAGACCTTGGGTGAATATAATCTGTTATTCAAGTGATTCAATGTAACACAACAAACAAGTTAGACTTCGTCGTGAGGTTCGATTATTGTGATTCTTTGCATTAAGTTTATGTATATATCGTATGCACCTATGTCCTACTTGCAAACAAGATTGACAATTACATATTTTGGCAATGGATTGTAAACACACAGTTGCAAGTTTTGTATGGGCTGAACTTGGGCGGAGTGGATTTACACGGCCTTTGTTTGCAGATTAGCATTTCTTTAGACTTTTCAAATCATTTTCAACAAACTTATGAACTCACCAACCATTGTGTTGACACTTTTAGCATGTTTATCTCAGGTCTTAAGGTGATAGCATTTCATGGAGCTTTTGGGTCGCATGGCATACATTGGAGTCTTGTGTTTTTAACAATTACCATTCGACATGTTTTGTAAACTCATTGTGTATTATCAAACTTTGGGAATTCTTGCTTGTAAACTTTAACTTATGTAATCGAATGGTAAACCTTTCAAAACGTCTCATTATAGAGGTCGTTTTCTGTATCCATACTTTGTGCTATGACGTTATACCCCAACGACACTATCGTTCCGCTGCGATCTTTTGGGGGTGTGACAAAAACCCTATCACTACCATCTAAAAACAATTTTCTTCCCAATAATTCGATTTCAATTCTTAAAACTGTAGTTACTTCAAAACCAACACATCAATTCCCCATTCAATATCAACAAATTAATCTACTTAAGGTTTGCATCGATCATGTATGGTCTTCGTCCTTGGTTTCGTGATGAAGAATTCTGATTAAACACCGCAACAAGATGAGGATAATTAGGATTTAAATTCAAATTATGATTAATGGTAATGATTTCAGTTTGGTTAATTTATTTTAATTATGTCACCAGTTTTTTTTAATATAACAAACATTAACATGTATTTGTTACCATAGGCATCTAATTTTGAGCACAATACTTGATAGTTTAAAAAACAGGTTATGGGAACTGGTCAAATACCTATATGAAACAAACTCATGGAAATGTGTATCCATGAGAAACATGGCGTATTTTAATGTTTAGGCCAATAAACTGGATGACAAAATTCACAAGTGCAAATATGGGGTAATTTAAGGTAGGTGGTTATAATATGGGGTTGTTTTAACGTTTACTTTTATTTTTTTTATTATAATCCTGTTCAACTACCTGATGGCTAATTCTCTTTGTTATACTTCTTTCCCCACTTGCAGCATAGAGTTTGACAAAGATGAGCTATTTTCTACTGCCGGTGTTTCACGTCGTATCAAAAATTTGAGTTTGCTTATGTATGTGTTTCACTAAGCCAGATGTAGTGATCTGATTTGTGGTAAAGCTTATTCATACAAGTTTCAGGTAATTAAATTTCTGATCATGTTATTATTGATATTGCTGCATCGATCATGTATGGTCTTAATCCTTGGTTTCGTGATGACGAATTATGATTAAACACTGCAACAGGGTTATATCGATTAGGGTTCCATTAACAAAAAATATCGAGATTGGGGTTAATCACCGCTCTTGATTTCCATTCTTCCAAATCAGTGTCATATATCATGTTTGTATTTATTTTCAATTATTTAATCCCATAATCATGTTTGTAGGATTTGTAACTAATAAGATTTATGGTTTTTGTAGTTCCGATTGACAACTCACTGATGGGGTTGATTATTCGGATTTAAGTATCACCGATCATTGTACGGTATTCATTCATATAGTGTACCCTACCACAAATATCTTGCAATGTTTAATGTGTGTTATTGACTTATTTATATACATGCTATAGATATACAGGTTTGCAATGCATTGAGAAAGAGGAACAATAATGGATGAAGGGCGAGCAACTTTTATTTTGAGAAAGAGCATTGTCTTTCATCAGCTCCATAAGCATTGTCTTTCATCAGCTCCATAAGTCTTGTTCAAGGTAATTTATGTAATCATAAATGACTAAATGAGTTTGATCTGTATGCAAGGGAACAAATTGAGTTTTCAAACTTTAAGCAATCCAAGTATTGATGATTTTGATATGCTAATAGTATAACATGTAGTAATACTATTAACAAACTTTTAAATTACTCATAACGTTAATCTTGTCTAGCTTTCTCATAACCATTATAATATTTTTAGGAAGGTTAACACACATGATAAGATCGTTTATAAGCTCAGCTAGGGATCAATAACAAAGACGAATAACATGCACAGCGGAATAAACTAATCAATTCTTTGTTGTTGAACAAGGTTTTCATTCACTAACACTAACTAATCTTAGACGTTTATAGGAACACGTCTAGATAACTAAACTACTAACTAAACTAATAACCTAGGCGTTTACAAGACTATACGCCTAGGACACACACACACCTTTAAGTGGACTACATCTTGGAAGACATATATTCAAACCTACACCCCATGTCCTCTTTATATACTAGAGGATTAGGGTTTACAAATCTCTACTAAGGACTAATAAATAAAACTTCTTTTGCAAGCAAGTCCTTCCTTCTTTTTGTAGGTTTCCTTCTTGTCATATTAAGTCCCTCTTGTTTCATTCTTTTTGTCTTATCAACTCAAACGTATAATTCCCAACAATCTTCCCCTAGTTGATAATGACAAAACCATTCTTGAACGAACTTCCCTAGACGGTAGAGAAATTGAGATCGGGATCTCACCATGAATGAAACAAGTATGTCTTCCTTTGTCTTCCCTTAATCCATGCCATGCCACTTCAAACATCTCTTCCCTTTTGTTATTATCCAAATAGGGAACGATGCAAATAATGATCTTGACCACCATGAACCAATATCATACTTCCAATCTAAGCCGTCAATGTTTGAATTGCCCTCCATGAAGAACACCAAAATGCTTACTAAAATGAATCCAAAACAAGAGAAAACTCCAACTAGCGGTAGTAATAATGATCAACAATAGTAAAAATCAAACACTTCCCCTTGAGTGGTGCATGAACATCAAATGATTCTTCAAATCTGTAAGCTCCTTGTAATGATCACTTGTGTAGAAAACTAAGTATAACCAACTTGATGCTGAAGTAGAACATCCCAAACGTGCGTCTTATGTCTTGTACTAACCACATGACTATGAACTCATACCTGATGATATATGAGTAGACCTCGATCTCTTGATAAAATCCTCATCTTCAATGAGACACTGAGCACTACAATGTAACTCCTTTAAGTGATAGTTAACTAGGTCTTCATCCATCCACCCCTTGACCTATGAAAACTAGATTTTGCAAGTCTTCGTCAACATCCTTTTAAGCACGAATAAGTTATTTTTAAACGATTCCGCCGTTTAAAAATATATTAAGAAAACGCATCCAAGTAATTCCACTTCACCTTCAAATAAGTGATAAATAATCCTCTTCGTAATCAATTCTTCAATAAAAACCAAAAGCGAGCTTTTTAAATCCTTTTAAGAACAACTTCCAATCTTGTGTGTGTGAACCAATTCTTCTGTGTGTGTCGCTAAAAATCCAATAGACTCCGTACCAAAAACTTGTACAACTTCCCCTTAACTCCAAATCTCCTCGTAATACCTTGTCCAACCATCCATAAATCCAAAGCCATGTATCATGATCAAATAAATGGTTGCTTGTATAAAACTTTCACCTTGATGCAAAACTTTGTGGACTGATTATTACGTGCAACTAGACTAAAAAAAATATAGTCTTGATAGTATACGACTTTTCACTTACACGCTTGTAAACTTCACACCAACCCATAATATACAATCAATAGAGTGATATACCAATGATTGAAGAATATATAATTCAGTAGCAAAGTGACAAACCTTTATTATCCACGATGGCCTATTTGTGATTTTAAGAACCCATGATAATAAAAACACCATGCACCATTCACAACTCTCCTTGCCTCATAATGTGACACCGACCCATGATCTCAAAGAGTTTAATGTGCAACCCACTTAAACTATCAACCAATCAAGTAACAAGAAAAGGTCGGTCACCATGCACAAACTCGAATAGATAAGCACTTCAACGACATAACATGGGAAGCAGCAGGTTCAATTCATCACATCAGCAGATTAAACGTAAACGAGCAGTTTCTTTGTATAAAGTCAAAGTACCTTCGTTTAGCAGTACTTTCGGATAAGCAGCACTTTGAATGAGAAGCAGTACCTTTAGCCATGTGCATGATCCCATGTGAATACAATCATCCCTTTAACATATTCTTCTGGCCCATCAATTTAATCCTATACCCTCGTTGATAATCCTATACCCTCGTTGATCCAATTTAATCCTATGCCACTGATCAATCAAAAATAATCCCCACCGTTGATCAATAGTACAACCGATCAATAATACTACCAATTTGTACAATCTTGCAAATCAAGTAATCCCCATCGTTGATCAATAATATAACCATGGACCTTAAAGAATTCATGTAACATCAGGCCTAAGTGGTTAAAAACTACCAGTGGGATGAGGGACTGCATGATAACCTTTGTCTTTCTTATATTCAGGAGGTGTTTCGCTAAGTGATTCCTCATTACTAGATGTGTCTACATAGTTAATGAGTTCATCATCACTAGTTGTTATATCCCCAAAATCAAGGTCATCCTGATTACTAGGTGGGTTCTCTTCTATGCTACTGAAATCCATACCAAAACCTAGTCCAGTTCTAATGTAAGCTCTTCTCTATTTTTCAACATAACTAACATGAGAAAGACCAGATTGCCCCCAAGTAGCAAACTTTTCTAGTAATTCATCCCTTTCCTTAGTCATCTTCTCTAGTTCAGAGAGCTTGCAGCCTAACTTCCATTCACTTAGTTTTAATTGATAATCTTGTTGTTCATACTTTTCAGCCCAAGCCATTTCATTATTTTCATGTGTTATTATTTTGGCTTCCATTGACTCTAAGGTTATTTGGTAACCAGCTACTTTAGCCCTAGCTATTCTACACTTATCTCTTTGAGTCACATAATCATTAAGCACTTTTTGATAAAAGTCATGACACTTAGAACATACCTCAAAGATAGGGGGTGAACTTGGTGAAGTGGCTACCATAGCAAGCATGACAGGATCATCTTCACTCTCCATAAACTAACTATATAGCTTGTTAAGGGTTTAACAACCTCGGATAAATCCTAAGTTATTAACAATGAAACACTGAGCAAACTTTATTAAGTATGAAGAATTTACTTAACAAAGCTAAGAAGAATTAACTATAACTTTCAACGATATTATTAATAACTCTAAATTTGCTTGTTATGCAGATTCTTTAACAACTCTAAAATTCTAATATCGTACTTCTCTAAAACTCTAAAAACACGTTTCTCTAATACCAACCTAGGGGTCCTTTTATAGGCTTAAGGATAACCCTAGTCGGTTTACAATTTGTAACCTTGTACAAGTAATATGACACACCCAAATTACATTTTTGCTAATGGAATTCACAGGATTGTTGTCATAGCATCACAATCACGGTTATATTGAGCGACCTAAAGTGTCGTTTGGAAAACATCGTTTGATTTAATAAAATGATCGAGTTACAAAGTATAGGTCCCAAAAGTTTACAAAGTTTGCGGAAATATAAATATATTACAAGTCCAAACGATGTTTTGAAAGAAAGTGCCATAATGTACAATGTTATAAGTCGGCGCGACTCAAATGGTGGTTCCTAAACCATGTCATGATGATAATGCCTCGATTACACGAAAATACATTGCTAAACGGTCAACAATAATGTTGGTGAGAAATCATAGGTTTATGTAAATGTTTTATCGACTCATGCAGTATAGATCGAGCATGACAATCATGTCACGTAAAAATGTTACGAGCATGACAATTATGTCACGTAAAATGTTACGGGCATGACAATTATGTCACGTAAAAATGTTACAATTGCTTTAAGCCCATGACACGAAACTAGACATTTCATAATGTATGCCCTATGAGTGTTTGCGACAACTCGTAATGTTATTAAATGAAATGCATCCGTAACATGTAGTTAGGATTCACCAACCCGGATGGGCGTCACCCTCGATAGATCTATCACTCATCCTCGCTTCTATGATTAACGGTTCATGTTCGGTAATGGGGACTTTCAATTGGCAAATACGGTAACTTAAGCAATGTAAATGAATTTAATGTACTTGGTATCGTAATAAAATGTTGTGCAATGTATTCTCCCGTAAGTTTGAAAATAATTAAAAGTGTATCTGACGGGGCTATGAAAACTCACTTGGTAGCGATGTGATGACAAGGTGAATACAATCGGTATAATGTGATGCTTTAACCGGGACCTATTACGAATGATATGATATGTAATGAGTTGCAATGTAATGTTATGCATGCATTTCGTATATTATTTATACCATTTGGAGTTTTGAAAATAATACTTATCGTCGAAAAATACTCTTTTGGCGTCTTGACCATTCAAAAATCACTTTACAAGTATTTACGTCAAAATGTCATCCTACAATGGTTTTATAATGATTTATAGTGAAATTTTCACTTTTCTTAGTAAAACAATGTCGTGAATTTTATAAAAGTAACAAAAATGGCTTTGGAAAACTAGTTAAGTAAATGGTATACGTCGATCGTTAGGAAACGAACTCGTGGGTTTTAGAAAGTTTGTATCGAAATCTAAGTTTCGATTCGGAGTTTTGGCATAAAGGTCTCGAACATAAAGATAATAAGGGTTAAAGATGGTGATTTTGTCTAATTGTTGTGTAAAAAAATGAGTTTAGCCAAGTTTAAGTATCAGTAAATAATTTATTAAAACTCCGCTATACAAGCGGTTGGTGCGTTTTGAGAAATATGCTTGGTGATCTTGATTTTACTAGAAGACATTTCGTTTCAAAAGTTCTACATCATAGTTAAAAACAGCCCCTCAACATGGTCGTTTTAGCTACACGTAACACTTGTATCGTAAAAATAATATAGTTTTTAGGAAAATAATAGTTCACGGCAATTTCATGAAAACGTGCATATCTTTGTCGTTTCAAATCCGTTTTCTACGTATATCGTCCTTAACCGTATCAAAGTATACTAATATATTTTGACAAGTCGAAATAATTTGTAAAGCTTAAGGCTGCTTTTGACTCGAACAAAGTAAAAACATGTTCTTTGAAATTTAAAAATTATATATTTCGTCGTCAAACTTTAAAATCCATAACTTCTTCGTTATAACTCCGTTTTATCCGTTCAAGCGGACCCGGATTCGTTTTAAAGTATATTTTCTAAATATCAAGGCCAAAAGTGGTGCCTACGAATGGATTTTCGAGAAAATCAAAACAAGGACAGAACATATTTTATCGTGCTCGAAAATAGTTTTTCTCGTACCAAACCTATTCTAATCCCTTCAAATCAACTCCAAAACTAATCTAATCCTACCATACACCTTCTTAGGGTGTCATGGGTTCCTAGACATCATCAAGACCAAAAGTATACCAAGGGGATAATTATAGGATGACCTTATATATATATCTCTAGAAATCATGTAAAAAATGGTATAAACAACACAAATCATGCATGCTTGCTCCAAAATGAAAGATAACTATGAAATGATAAGGAAACATGAAAATGAAAGAAACATGCTTACTAGTTAATATGATGAGTGCAAAGAACAAGGTTAAACCTAAACACTCTTGGTTTTATTTCAAAACCTTATAAAGAGTATTATCTAGATTGTTAATAACTTGAGCTTGATAAAAAAAAAATGGTGATCCCTTTGTGATCTCTCTTGATGGCGGTTTGTAAGGAAGAAAAACAAGGAGAAAACACTTTTTACTACTTGTTGAAATAATGGAAGATAATTGAGTGAAATGAATGAGTAAACTTTAGGTAGTGTGCAAGTATATATATAATCAAAGAAAATATCACCAACTAAGATACATCCCCCATGGCGGATATGGGGATTGTTTCTTCAATATATTTTTTTTCTTTTTAAAGTATATACTTGAGTAATTATAAAGAAAAGTGTAAGTAAAATGTTGTGAAATAATAACATGAGGTAGTTGGTAACTTTTAGGTACAAGTAAAATTTTAATAGATCAAAATAGAGTATAATGATATTATAAAATTGTAAAAATACATTCCTTGTAAAATTTGAGTGATAAAATAATTACAGAGTAGTTTTAAAAAAGCGTCATAATAATTTAACTTTAACGATTTATGTACCAAATAAATTTAAAACACTAGGTAAACTCAAAATATAGTTTTATAAACTAAATGTAAGTTTAAAAATACATCGGGATCATTTTTGAAAGTAACGGATTAAATATTCAAAATAATAACTCACGCGATAACGTTTATTTAATATAAAAATTACGCTTAAATGTGAAATGAGATGTCATGAATGAACTATCATGATGCAAATGATGTCAATGAAATGTAGACTAAACTCATCCATATGAAATGCGTGATGATATGATCATGAATTCGCGCTAAACCTTTAAGGTTACGCAATTTGGAACACGTAAACCTAGTTTACGATAAATGTTGAAATAGTGAGGCATAAATTGTTTTGAGAAATGACACAAATTGCGAGTTGTCACATAATACTATATTAAGCTTAGAACATTCTAGAATTTACATTAATCCTTAACGTCTTTGCATAGCGATCCTTTAAGCATGCGATACTTTGATGAATGAGCGATTACTTTGACTATCTTCATTAGCGATTATTTTGACTTCTTCAAAGACTTTGACTCTTCAGTACTTTAACTTTCTATATCCCAACAACACATGAGCGAGATAATGGTGTACCTAGGATGAGTATATGGCCCACGTAAGCCAGATAAGGAATCTTCATGATGGATTTCTATTACATCAGCTGAAGTAGTGAGTTAGGACTTTTTAGTTAAATAAATTGCATCAAGTATTTCCTATGACGATGTTGATTAACCTTTCGTTGAATGCTTCATTAAGGTACCCTCCGATTGAACTTGTTTACGAGTATCTATCACCTATGATTTCTGATCTTGATCTTGGTACATTGTAATTCCCTATTTCCATCACAAATTAGCTTACTCTATACAAGATATCTTACACAAAGTAAACTGATATGTAATAAAAGTTTAATGCTTGCAGATAGAGGAAGGAACCTCTATACATGATGTTGGTTTTGTAACTATTTCGTTATCACGGAATGGATGGCTAAGGTATTCTTTACCATGGTAAACTATATTATGCAAGGCATATAAGATAGATTAGCTCGGTATGAACATGTATGTTAGGATCAATAAACAAAACTAAAGCTAATAAAATGTTTGTAAATAATCATTGATAACATTAATATTAATCTCAATACAACGTGTGATCCAAGAGCGGAATAATGGTACTACATGTATGAGAATAACCTCCGCTATGTTCATATTAGCTAAAAGGCGATAAAACACCGCATTATTACGAAGAACTATAATAAATATTGAGTGTTTGGTTAAGATAATTTCAAGTGCTTAATGGCTTATTGTATTTTGGAAAAGCTCTTTAGCACTTTTAAGGTGTTAGTTTAAGCTTATTACAGTAACTATAATAATTAGACTTGAGAAATTTTGCTTCTGATGTCAACTCAAATTTCAACAAAGGCATATGCATAGTTTGAACAAATATTGATTTCTATGAACATGAACTATATTATCATGATTTCCTCGAGAACTGCACTTATTAGAAACCCAAAAGGTATCATATTTATTTTTATGTTATTAAACCACACAACCATTGTTGTCCACCTCTTTTTGCACCTTTGTTTCGCTATGCAGTCTGTGGTCAAAATCGTTTCTAAGTTAGATTTAACTGTATCAAAGTAGTCCTACACTCTATGTTTGAATATATCAAAAATAGTGTAAACCTCATTAGAATCCTAAGTTAGATATATGATTATTACCAGTTTCGTTTTATAAGTAGCTATGGTTGTAAACTTACCATTTTGTTTAAAGCATTAGTGGATTGGCTAACGGAGAGTTATACAAAAAAAATAGTATTAATGTAGCCTTTCATTCCAGGCTTATAATTATGCCAAGATATTCCACTACATGAGCCAAACAACAAGAATGTCCTAACACTGATTTGTTGCAACAAAGATGGTAAGAAGTAAGAAAAGCAGATGGATGTGAGTACAATATACATAGAACACTTTCAGTCTCAACTATAAGCCGTGTGAATGTTTACACAACAAAACAACCCGATAAACAATTCTTGGGTCAATAACATGGATAAAACTTCTAGATTCTTTTTAGTGACATATTCCAAGGTTTGTAACAAATTTTACGTATAAGAAACTATGAAAGAGATGTTTACTATTACTCGGTCTCACCTTCCAACTAAGTTTTGGCTTTAATTTATTGAATACACATAGCTCTCTTATGTGCTAAGAAATGGGCCGATTATTTATTGATCTCAAAGGGGTGTTATTGATGCAGGTCATGAATTGATGGAACTTGCGGCTTCTTTCAAGTCCACTTCAGGTAAACCAGTAACCAAATACTTTAGCATAGCAAGACGGGTCAAGAGTTTCGTAGGTCTCCATACAGCTTTGTATATGCCTTTTGCCAATCAAATTGCCGGGATGTAATTCCAAATATTCTTGAGGCATTTTGCACAGATACTAGATTACCTTGTGACGTCAATCATAATATAGATGCTCATTTGCTCTGGAGAAGGAGCAAACCTATAAAGGTTTCCACAAGGTATAATCTGACATGCTTTGCTATTACTTTGAATGAGCTTACCCCGGACTGAAGGTTGTTGTATGATTATTTTAGGAGAAGCTTCCACCAATTGATTCAAGGTTAAGACCAGATCAAAGGTGTTTAGAAAATGATGAGTAGCAGAGTCTTGAAAAACAGCATAGACATTCTTTGATCAGAAATAGTAAGATTTTTTAACAATTAATTAATACTTTTAAATTTAAAAACATCTTCATAACTTTCTTCCATATTTTATGGACTTGATACAATTAATAGGAATTGTTTCTACAAACTTGATTGCTTAGATTGATTTGTATCAATGGATGGCTAAAATTGGACTTTTTCTTAATTTAAAGGAGTTTTAAGGAGTGATACCACTGTGGTCATTTTCTGCATGTAGTTTTGACAATTTTGTTAATTGGTTTGTAGGTACCTATTGTGATGCATGACTAAAATGAACAAGAAAAGGGTGGTGGTCGAATACGTTTCAGCTTTATACTAGGTGACTTAGGAGGAATATATTTGTAAGACGGTTAACATACTACCAGGCCTTAATATGCTTATATTTGCTATAAATTATCACTTGACAACCAGCTTATTCGACGTATTAGAGAAACAAGAAGCCACTTTCACTAGAAATCCATAAACATATGACCAAAGTACTGGAAATTCATACCAGGTACAGTGTGTTGAATTATCTTAACACCTTTGAAAAATAGTGAATTTTTTTTTCATTAATTGAAGTCATTACATGTAAAGTTATTTGACTGAAAGTGTAATCGATAAGATAATAATCATAATATAACTTATCACCAAAAATTCGATTAACTATTGCTATTGTATGTTTTAGTCATTGTGGGTTCGACCCACTTTGTATGTGAGGTCCCATCAACCTCGATAGGTTCAAGGAGTCCTAGCTCATTCAATGTAGATGGGCTATGGTTCTTCTGTTGTAATTTATTTGAAGACCATTACACTTCATATTTCATAGTAGAATATGAAGTTAATGTTAATTGTAGTTTTCCTATATTTGAAACGTTTCGTTTAACATTTAAACTGATTAGTTGCATGTATAATATGAATTTCAATGAGTTGATGGAAATTCTTTGTATATTTTTCAGGATATTGAGAAACAAGCTAGAAAAGAAGTTGATGAAGAAATTGCTAACAAAGGTAAACAAGCCTTTATGCCTCTAAAGGAGTTATATGCATGCCAAGCGAGAGAGGCTACTGGTAACAAATGAACCCACGTTTTGTTAATAAAAGACAACCCATGCTTTATGTATTACTATACAATAACAGAAACTAGGTAGTTATATAAGCAATCCCAACAATTAAAATTTACTCGGTTTATATTTTGGAAATAAATGATAATATAATCAGTTGTAACAATTCGACATCAGTGACTAAGATAGTATTTGGGTTTGCTGAGTAATAATGGCCTAAAGGGTGGACTGGGACTGGGGGGAGTAGGACAATGGTTAATATGGGTAATTTTATGGGCCGCGTTTGACCAGTAGCCAAACGTTTGGGTGACATTTAACTCGTTAGAGATAAAACATCACCCAAATTGATTCATTCATTTTGCGGATGTGTAATAATTATCGTGTGTAGTTTTAACTTCATATTGATTAACTTTCCACCAATAGTACTTTTGTACATGTTTTGAAGTGTCGGTCTTAACATGTATGTTGAATAGATATTGTTGCTGGAATTGATGATGATGATGGGATTTGACTTCTCATTTGTGTTTGAATTTGTTGAAGAGAAACTCGAAATAAACATTTCATTAACCTTTATAGATTATGGTGTGTCTTTAGATAAGATGATAATCTGATGGTTAATCTATATGTTAGTGCAAGTTGTGTTAATATTTCTCATGTAATAACAGAGGATACTATAACGTAGAGATTGTCTAAGTGTTTTAGGTTGTGGTTTAACAACAGACCCATTAGGTGATTCAGTAATTGCATGCTTCTTTTGTTTTGTCACTTGTGCTAGGTTTTGAGTAGGAATATTGGATGAAGAGGTATTTAGATATAAACGTTTGGTCAACTTGATTATAGATTAGACTTAATAAGATAATGATATGACTATTGGCATGTTTCTGCGGTTTGTGATGATATTTGTCAAAATTAGTTCTTCGCTAGAGTTGAGATGTTCGAAGCCGAGTATCCTAGCTTAAGAAGATAATTTTCGAGCTTATCGTTTAGAAAATAAACTACACTTTATGTTTTCTTGTCAATGATTGTTATCATTTGACATTATACATAATTGTGATGATTATTTTGTTTAACATGGCGATTTTTGTAGTAAACATGATTATTTATTGTCGCCTAAGATGCCTTGAATATGATAAGGATATCGAATCCGAATACTATTTTGTATAACTTACGGGTTTTGTTTTCGTTTATATCTTGCATTAGGTTTGAGTAGTTTAACTAACAAATGGGCTAAACACTTTAACATTACTTATAAACCTTGCTATATAAGATATCTTATAAAACTGAGTAAATAGTTTGATGTTGCCTATAATCTGAGTAACTTTTGCATTAGGATCTGAGTAGTTCTCGAAACCCGGCCGGTTTGGTTTTCAAATCTTTTTATAGAAACCGGGTTGACTGGATTGACCCGGCGGTTGACCAGTTGACCGGGTTGACCAGTGATCAAACCGTTGACCCGATTATTTTTTATATATTTTTAATGGAAAACCGGTTTGACTAGGCGGTCGAACCGGTTGACCCGATAATCTAACACCATGCAAGGCTCATAACTTCTCCGAGTTGGCTCATAAGCGGGTGAGGTGAAAGACCACGAAAAGGAGGTGCATGGAATTAAGTGTCTAACACCTTTGTGATTATGCGATCTGTAGATGGCATATTATTTTATAAAGGGTTTGAGCTTTGTTCATGTCCACATTGGAAATGACTACGGAAGAGTATGAGAAAGTGCTAGAGCGAAGAGGAAAGCATTGGTGGCTCTAAAGAGTGAGGAGCGAAGGTCGCGTTGGACAAGGATTTAGCAAAATGCGGTGCTCTCAAGAAAAAAGAGCGAAGAAGAGATCTTTGTTAAGCTGGTATATATTTTGTTAAACTAAGAACTAAGGACATATCGACCGAAGATATGTTTAGTGTATGCATATACGATTTTTTACAAACAAGGTAGGTTGCAAGAATTGTGATGCATATTTGTTTTCCTAAAATCACCTATTTGATTTACAGTCATTATGATATTATCTTCTTTTAACGGGGAAGAAGCATGAGGTCAAAATGATGCTAATCGAATTGCAGTGGTGCGTTCCCACCTATCACAGTGCATATGGCGCTGCTCCTCTGGTAAGCTGTTTTATTATATCAACTTCTTGGATATACATATAATACTTGTCCAATAAGGTCATTAATACATCTTCTCTCTGTTGGTGCGGTTATCACAAATACCATCTGAAGGTGCTAAATCTGGAATCCTCGAGGCACCAGCCCCGCCTAATAACATTTTGTTCGTTCAAAACCTTCCTCATCAAACTGCATATATGATGCTGCAAATGTTTTTTGGCAATCACCAAGGCTTCAAGGAAGTACGAATGGTGGAAGCAAAACCAGGGATCGCTTTTATAGAATATGGAGATGATATGCAGGCAACTGTTGCAATGCATGGTCTCCATGGATATTAGCTTAATATTAATCCCAAGAGTTCTATGTTGATCACCTATGCTAAGAAGTTGGATATAATGCTAACAATCATCCAATGTTTCATCAAAAAAGTTGGATATAATGCCATTGATACCAGATATTCAGAAGCGATTGGTATGATACATTATATGCATAGGCTTGTCAAGTTTTGTGTCCTGTTACAATGTAGACACTTCCAACTGATTATTCATTCAATAGAGTAATTATGTTAATTTTGTTGTAATCATGTCTTGTAGGCAACAAAGGTTCCATGCTTTCGAAACAAACTGCCTTTAAATACAAAGATACACACAAGCTTGAAACTCGACTCAACTGAGGGAACTTAATTACAGTTTGCCAATAACGAGAATCTTTAGAGTGAGAGGAGAGCCACATAAAGGATTAATAGCTTTAGGTTGTGTCATTACTCAAAAAAAAAAGATATTATGTTAGTCATGACGCAATGTTTGACATCCAAGTAATTGCCATTTGCCATTTGGCTCTTTTTTAACACAAATAATCTTCAACTTATATTATAACACGGTTAAATAACAATAGTATTAAGATAAACCATAGTTTTTGGTTTTGCTCAACGAAGGGTCAATTTATTTTATAGGTTAAATGCATGTGTTAAATATATCCGACATATTTTATCGGAACAAGAAGAAGGAAGAAATCAAAGTCGCTGAGAGGAAAGAAAAATATGACCCTAGAGTTTGTATAGGTGGGAAAGCATCTGACGCATGCGCAAATGGAAAGAATTGTGAAACTCATCACATTTGGGGTGACAATAACAATGATTTTGACATTAGGGACTTACTCAAGGTATGATTTGTAAATCCTATCTACTAGAGTTGGTGGTCTTGATATAAAACCAAGCAACTATAGAAAATAAGGCTAGAGGTGGTGGTATTGATATAAACATTTCTATCAACATTTTGCCCATGGTGATCTACACGTTATAGCCCAGTCTCATTATCTTGGATAGAAAAATAAGTTTAGAAGTTGTTACAAGACGATTTGATCTTCTTAGATGATTAGGATGTGTGTGTATTAAATTATCGAACAGGTCCTGTAACGCGTCCAAAATGGATACAGGTTGGAATGGGTTATAAAGATACACTTTCTGTAATTTGCATCCCTTTTTAGCTGAATGAGCATGTGTCCCTTTTTTTAAATTTATTTGATTTGGCCCCATTGACAGTCTTTAAGATAAAACATGACCACAGTTGGTTATTTGTATGTAGAAAGTCTGCAATTAGTTTCTGTGTGATTTTTGTTATCTGCTATTTTGCAGTTTTTTTGGACTCTTGACAAGAGGAACAATTGAAGAAAAGGACGAAGATAACCAAGTGGAAGATGGTTTTAAATAATTTCTTTGTTGGCAAGTTATAAATCAAAAATTGTTAAAAAATATCATACATCGATATAAGTAAAGTTGGTGGTATCGTGAATTATGATCATCATAAAGTAATGAATTTGTAATTGATGTAGATACTCGAATCGGATCATCTTTACGAGCTTCAAAAGCACAAGAGGACAATTATGCCTTATTGAAGCAGTTGGAGGATCTTGGGTTGTATGTGTTTATCTTTGTGTTGTGTGTATCCAGCAGTTGCTCGGTTCTAACACAGCGTGTTTTGACATAATGGTGACGGATAACAAATATATCTACACATCTCGACCTTACACCTTACTAAATGATCGGCTACCATATTGGAAATCAAGTGGGCGATTTAGAGTGATGATAGATTCCTTGCGGTAAGCGGATGATGTATACAATATTTTGGAGTTTCCACTATGGATTCCCTTATGGTTTGGGTTTCTCATATTTGTTGGGATGATGATGAAATTGAACATGATGAAGATTGGAGGTGTGATGTCTAGAAGAAACATTTAGAGTTAGCGGTGAACACGTTTTTGATTCTTGGGGCGGTCAAGGGCGATAAGCAAGAGTGAGAACAAGCTATACGGGAGTTCTAATCAATGCTCGGGTAAAATTGTAAATCTTTGAATAGCACTATTTAAGGTTTTTGAGTGAATATAAACTTTGGCTTCTTTCAATGCAAAGTTATCGGTTTCCTTATAACTATAAGTTTCTGAGACCGATTCGGTAAAACATAACATATATGGATCGCTTTCATTAGTAAATGGGATGAAAGTGCCGTTATAACATAGATAATCGTTTTCTAAAACATGCTTGCTACATATTCGAGTAAATGTTGAGCGATATACTCAAATTGTGTTAAGAATATAAATTGGTCAAAACTAAAGAAAAGTATCGGACACGTAAACACGAGGTGAAGAACATTGTTACTTTAAACATGTTTGATTAAAGTTAGAAACAATAGATGAAGATGAAGCAAAATAAGATGAGTATGAAGAAGAGGGAGACTCCTTCATTCTTGATTTCTCTGTTGGTTTGGAAGCGGTAAATAGCCAATCTTTACGTATAGCAATAAACATCTCTCGGTTAGTGTATGATGAAGATTATACAATATAATAACATGAAAAAATTAAGACCGGAGGGCCATATTGGTCGAGCGTCTTGCTAAATAGAATCGGGTTTGATTATTCTCACCTTCTCAAATCGTTCTTTAGTAGCGAAAATCTCTTACGAAGGTGACCATATAAGTGGGAAAACCTCTCTCAAGATGCGGTAACTATTACTTTTTAGTATATATTTGATCCACAAAATCATAAAAATAAAAACCACAAGTCATGCCGTCCATCGGACGGATTTTGACTACTAGTATATATATATATATATATATATATATATATATATATATATATATATATATATATATATATATATATATATATATATATATATATATATATATATATATATATATATATATATATATATATATATATATATATATATATATATATATATTAACTTCTAATTTATTTATTTTATTTAAATCTCTAACGGGCCCCTTAAGCCCAAACCGACCAATCTTTATTTTCCTCATCTTGGGCTCGTTATCCACAAACCTAAACCAACCCTTTCACTATATTTCTCTTGGGCCTAGCTCATTCAATCTCTGCCCAACGCACATAATATTAATTTTATTTAAATTTTGTTGCAAGTTGAATTGGTGGAAACGTTTTCTCGTTTATGTGACAGCAACGAGACACAACACAAAACACAACATTGGTCAATGTTACTTTTGCGTGTGTGTGTGTGTGATCAAGAGGAGACAAAGCACAACTAAGCCACCCTAACACAATATTATAATTGCCTAAACCATCCTATTGACCTCTTTGACCTTAATATCCATTAGACTATGTGTTCCCATGCTCAAATGTGATGTGACTTATCCAAATCATGCCCCTAATTGAAGCTAGAAACCGAGCATGCTTATAAACATTTCACCCATCTTCTACTTTCATCTTGGAAATGTGAGAGACACTAATAAAATATGTTAAGAACCATACCTATTTTCTACTATAAAACACACCTCAAAACACTTAAGATGAACCACTAAACTTATCAACATACTCAAACACTTCTTATTCTCACACTTACAGATCATCCACTGTGGAACGAGGGCAAGGGAAAGGAAATCGCTAAGGGTTCTAGTATTTATTTTCAGGTATAATGAGAACAAGAGGAAAACTTGGGTCACGTTCAATCTCTTCTAATCCCATCACCACCTTAGGGTGTTGTAAGTTCATCTCAACTCATTTTCATATCTCATTTTCTCGTTAATACTATATATCACTCGTAAAACTTTGTTAGGTCACCATAATATGAACACAAGTATGTAGATGATAGAAACAAGAGATAAGAGAGGATGGTTGGTTCAATCACACGTATGAATATAAGGAAAGGTTTATGTGTATTATGAAAGAGATCAACACCTCTTAAATGAGAGGTAAGAATGAATTTATAGGTAAGGGAGCTAGGGCAACAAGTCTTGTCCCTTCCCTTGGCCTTTTGGGCCTATACATAGGCTTATTGGCTTTCTACATAAGCCTAACTCTAATTACTAACATAAAAGCCATAATTAAGCAACCTATTACAATGAAATGACTAACACTTGATAATACTAGTTACAAGTGATTCCAACAATCTCCTCCTAAGTGTGAGTGATGATGTAATAGTAGTTGCTTGACGTCTTCTAGCATTATTCTTTCTTGTGAGTAGAGATGCTTTGTTTCTTTTGACTTTATCAGCTTTGACATCGTTGTATTCTTTGTTCTTTCTTCTTTGTTCTTTTGTGGATGTTGTGATAGTATGTTGTTGTCTGCCATTTGTCGAAACAGTTGATCGGTGTCTCCATGTCTTTCTCCACCGTGCTCACTTCTTTTGACTTTGGTTCCACTTGTGGTGTAGTTCTTGAGTCTTTAAACTTTGTAGATTCTTTGGCTTTGAAGAAGAATCGTATTAACGTTTATGTTGCCTTTGATTTTGAGAGAACATCATATGTGATGTTGTAGATATGAGCATGTGGAGATCACCACGGTCTTTTCTCCCAGGTACATCCATCAATAGTTGCATAAAATGGGTTAGTAAAAAACACCAATCGATCATTGTGGACTTTTCTTAAAGAATTGACCACTACGATTGTTTTACTGATGAATGTCTTGATTCCATTCACCTTGGTTGGGTGAATCAGCCGTCCAAATCCCGTGGAGGGATGTTGGCATTACATTGAACAAGTTCAAGTAATGACCCACACCTTCAGGACTCGATTTTTGAAAGGAATCTCCTTAGCGGGATTTCCAGCACTTACTAGTTCGAACTTCGAGGGTGTTAATAGCATAGTGTGAAAACACATCTCTAATTCTTACAAAGGCTGTTCCTGAAGTGGAGGACCTCATGTAGGCTAACACGATATACCAAAGTATATCTACAGTTCAGGTGAGTTGCCGAGGTACACCGAAGCATCACCTCACAACTGTAGACCGTTTGAGACACACTAAGCGTAACCCACAAGGAGTTACGAGTGACTGTCTGTCGAGGGCGTTTGATGTTTACCACGGCGGGGTTTCCATTCAATCACTAAGGATCACATTTGTGAATCCACTCATAAATGTTCTCGGCAGATTTCTAAGATCTGCGAAGGACTCTATAATGTGTCACTTGCGTTCTTATTGTTGAACGACAAGTGATTAAATATTAAGTGTTCCTAAGAGACCTTTTGATGAATCTCGTGGCTCTAGACTCAATGGTGCGCTTTGGTTTTTCTAAGCGGAGACTAGGGAGAGGGTCTCCTTCTACAATACCAACAATCTCTAAGAGAAAGTCGATAGATTACGTAGGGTTCCCTGTGAGAGTAAAACAAGCTCTTTTGAGAGAACTTGAGTGGTTAAGAAGGTTTAGTGCATTGCGTCACTGGGTCCATGACGAATTTGATCTTCAATACCGGTGTCATCTTGTGTCATCCAGTAGCATATGAATTGAACACGGTGTCTGCCCTAAGTTGAATAATTTGGAGGGCTATTTATTTTCACCATTTTCTTTAACTTTTCTTTTTAATTCTTCAACTCCTTCTTTCTCTGATTCTCATTTTCTCCTTTTTCAATCATACCTAAGGACTACTAAATACTAACTATTTGTGGTGTCCTTGGGTAGATCCCTCCGGCTCTGGTGGATCATAGGATGTTTATTCCTAAACTTAGTCACCTTATAACTCCATGACTATCCTATGTTGAAATAAAACCATTTGCATGAAAATCTCTCAAACTGTTTATGAAAGAAAACATGTTTGTAACACTTGAGTTTTGTATTTTCATAAATACTCCCCTCCACATGTGCTTATGAGCTTTGGTGAAATCTTGCAGGTGAGGTAGACACGCCTTTTGAATTGAGCGACTCAAGATAGACAATTTCCATGAGACACGGTTACATTGTATAGTTAAAGAGATACATTGTCAGCTTTTAGGTACCAACTAGCTCTAATAACTACCTTGAAGATGTGGACAAGCCTTGAAAATTTCGTCAAACCCGTCAAAGTTCATGTCTATCAAGAGTTTCTCAAATTGGTACAATCTACTAAGATAAGTCTTGGAAGACAAATCTTTTCGATTAATGACATTTTAGAGCTCGTCAATTCAAGAGTTAAGTCTTAGCACACTGAGATTCTATTCACAATCCAACATATTTAGATCACATAATTTTTCTCCCCCTCAAAAATGGCATATTAATGTTATTTTTGATGAAATTTTGATTTAAAATATAACCATTACGAGTTTTGCGAGAAGATTTCCACAAAGAACTTTGATTAGAAAACATTATTTGCAAATAATCCCCCTCAACAAGTGATATTAACTTTGGAGGTTTTGAAAAACATGAGAGGGAATACTTGTTCTTTTGAGCAAAATTTTGAAAATATTGAAAGATTTGATTAATTTTGTGGAAAACTGGAAGGGGGGTTGAATAGTTTTACTGATTAAAACTTGGTTTTAAACTATTTAGATAGACTTATGTCAATCTATTTAAACTTGAGTGTTGGATGTTGATAGACAAGCATATAGATGTATAAATATGTAATGAAAAGATAAAGAGTAAAAGCACAAAACCACAAGCAGTATTTATAGTAGTTCGCTACAAGGACACCTTCCTTGCCTACTCCACTCCCAGTCACCTACTCGAGTTTGTAATCACTACACAACACCAACTCCTTGTGGCGGAGAAGCCTTATAGCGTTTCCTACTCTTTATCTTGTACAAGGCTAGATCACGGGTTCTTCCAATGTGTAGAACCAAACCTATCACAACGATCGCCTACCCTTTATCGGTACTAGGCTAGATGCCGAGTTCCATTACAATGGAGGAACTACTACCCAACACTACACAACACCTAACGAAAAGGAGATCCTCCTTATAACAATATCAACAAGGATATCAATATCCTTTGACCCAATACTAATCTATCTTGTACATCGAACACACCATATCGAATGTACACCTTAGGCACCTTTCACTAATGCCTTTAACTTGACCTCTAGGCACCTTTCAGTAATGCCTTGTGACATGACTTCTAGACACCCTTCACTAATGGCTTTTGATTTGACTTCTAAGCACCCTTCACCAGTGCTTACAATACAGACGTTTGACACCTTTCACTAATGTCTTCGTCTTGACCCTTTAGACATCTTTTACTTATGTCTTTGACATTACACTTCTAATGAGAAAGAAGAGAACTATCAACAAGAGAACCTCGGTAGTCTTGATGATGACGAAACATGGAAACTCGGGGACTTGAGCTTGCTCGACTTCAAAAGGTGGTGATCTCGCTTTAAGAGGAACCTAGAGAATCACATAAAACAAAACTACATACATAGATCACTTGGATCTGAGGTTAGAGTTTATAACTCAAAGATAAAATATATGTGAAAAGGGTGAGTAACAATGAATAAATGGCTCACTATTTATAGAAGAAATTTGGATCTTGTTCACAGTTCCACGGATCCTCGCTTGAGGGATCCGTGGGATGCTCACACTGCCCATGGGTTTTGGGTCATGGGTCCTAGACTTTGGACCATGGGTATCCAAGTAGATACAATGTATCTACAAGATGCAATGCATCTAGTCCATGGGTCATAGGTTAAAACCATGGGTCATGGATAATATCCATATATGACTTATGCATGATGTCAAGCAATGGGTTATGGGTTATGTTCCATGGGTATGGGTCATAGACTTTGGATTATACCCAACTACATTCAATGTATTTAGTCAATGGGTCAAATACTTAAGTTTCTACCCATTTATATTACCCATTGTAATACATATTAGTTATGTATATATTTACCCAATATGTAAACACTAGTTGTTGTACATATGTATTACTATATAATAAAACCACTTTTACTTGTTTAGTGTTTTATGTGAAAACGTAAGTGTGTTGGTAAACTATTGGCTCAAACCATTTACGTATTTTATTTGTTTCGTTAAAATGATTTTACATTTGTTATCGACAAAACATTAGAAGATCGTAAAATATAAATAAACGTTTTTATGGCTTATTTGTATTAACAAATTTTACTCAAAAGTAAGAAGCTTTCGCTCCTTTTATAAGGATTGTGGCACGGAAGCGTACCATAGGGTCCTTTCTATACAAGATCGGGTTGTACACTGTGTGGAAAACTAGAAGGGGGGGTTGAATAGTTTTACCAATTAAAACAATGTTTTAAAATATTTAGATCGACTTATGTCAATCCATTTGGATGTGTATATTGGACATTGATAGATAGATATATAAATTTGTAATGAAAGATAAAGAGTAAGAAGCACATAACCACGACACGAGTATTTATAGTGGTTCGGCTACAAGGATACCTTCCTTGCCCTACTCCACTCCCTGAGTCACCTACTCGAGAGTTCGTAATCACTACGACACCAACTCCTTATGGCGGAGAAGCCTTCTGGCGTCGCCTACTCTTTTTCTGGTACTAGGCTAACCACAGGGTTCTTTCACAAAGGAGAACCACACCTACCACAACGTCGCCTACCCTTTATCTGGTACTAGGATAAGTACCGTGTTCCATTACAATAGAGGAACTACTACCCAACACTACAAGACACCTAACCCTAAAGGAGACCCACTCCTTATTACAACACCATCAAGGATATCAATATCCTTAGAAACAAACTATCACTTTTTGTATAACGATGCACCTCATCGATTATACGACCTTGGCATCCTTCACTAATGATACTTGATTTGACTTCTAGGCATCTTTCACTAATGCCCTTGACACGAACGCTTGGCACCTTTCACTAATACCTTTGTCTTGACTTCTTTAGCATTCTTCACTAATGCTTTTGACACGGACGTTAAGCACCCTTCACTAATGCTTTCGTCTTGACTCTTTCGGAATCCTTCACTAATGCCTTGGACACAACACTTCTATGGAGGAAGAAAGAAGTATCAACAAGAGAAACTCAGTAGTCTTGATGATGACGAAGCATGACAACTCATGGACTTGAGCTTGCTCGACTTCAAGAAGTGGTGATCTCGCCTTTAAGAGGAACCTAGAGAATCACACAAAAACAAAAGACAAACTACATAGAAAGATCCTTTAAGATATGTGGTTAGAAGGTTACAATACTTGGGGAAAGTATGTGTGGAAGTGGCAACACAAAAGGAAGAAATTTCTCACTATTTATAGAAGAAAAACAGCTACTGTTCCACGAATCCCACGGATCCCACACTTGAATGATCCGTCTAGTGTAATACTGGGGATCCTTGGGATGCTCCCTTTTGCCCATGAGTTTTGGGTCATGGGTTATGTTTATGGATCATGGGTATCAGTAGATACAATGTATCTACAAGATGCAATACATCTAGTCTATAGTTCATGGTTAAAACCATAGGTCATGGATATTATCCATATATGACTTAAGCATGATGTCATGCAATGGGTTATGGGTCAAGCTCCATAGGTATGGGTTATAGACATTCAATGTATTTGGTCAATGGGTCAAATACTTAAGTTTCTACCCATTTATATTACCCATTATAATACATACTAGTGATGTATATATTTGCCCAATATGTAAACACTAGTAGTTGTACATATGTATTACTAAATCATAAAATCACTTATACTTGTTTTAGTGTTTTATGTGAAAATGTAAGTGTGTTAGAAAACTATTGGCTCAAAACATTTACGTATTTTATTTGTTTCGTTAAAATGATTTTACGTTTGTTATCGTCAAAACATTAGAAGATCGTAAGAATATAAATAAACTTTTTTACGGCTTATTTGTATTAACAATTCCCCCTTTTTGTTGATGACAAAACATAAAATTATTTTAAGGAAAAACTAAAATTCGTAAAGTTGAATTGGAATTTTACTATCTTCTCCCGTTTTTATCGAAACAAAAGAGCGTCGAAAAAACTAACACAATGTTTTAAGAAAAACATGTAAAGGAAAAAAAATATAGAGAGCAAGTGGCGGGAAGAGTTCTCGTCTTAACTCCCCATGTGAGTCCATCCCTTTGTGAGGCGTCAAGTAAATAAAACTACTAAGCTAATGCATTGCAACTATGTTTACAAATGGTTTCGTCTTAGTGGCAATCTGCTCCCCACTGATGATTGCAACTTTGCAGGGGATGTAAAAATGTAATCCATATGAGGATTATATTGCAAATGGTTTGCAATGTATTGTTTGACACAAAGCTCCCCTAGCTTAGGGTGTCAAAGTCTTCATGTGTATTTTGAAAATCTACAAAACAAGGTTAGAAAACAAGTATATAGTGCATAATTTCACGCAAATAAGACTCGAGTTAGTATAAATTGCTCTTACATTGCATGGATCCCAGTTCCCTCCTTGGAGGGATCCGTCTAACAAATCTCGGGATCCGTCTATCGATATGAAATTGACAATGGCGATGTAACAAATAATGTTAACATCAAAGTGAGATATGTATTCAAGCAACAAACCTATACTCAAAGCAATATGGCAAATAAACTATCATTCAATAGAACATAAGAAATGATCAACAAATCTCTAAAAACTAAGAGAATGATTTAGCCATGTAATACATATTCTACTAATACTAATGAGTGACCAAAACTTAAAACAACAATGTGCTTGAGTCTAAGGATGAGTAGACTTGTTGATTTGGTCCAATCTTTTAAGAAGATGATTAAGCATGAGATGGGATTCCTAAACGATCTAAGTTAAGTTTAGGACACCATTTTAATCCTTAGGCTCATGGTTGTTTGGGTTTGTTGACCTCATCGAAACGTTCGAGGAGGTGATAAAACATGAAACGTTGCTCCTCACGTAGTTCATGTATCAACCCTTCAACATGTTGACAATGATATCAGTCTTTGTCATGGTTTTGAAAAGATGGTGGTAAAGATGGAGCAACTTG
The DNA here is from genome assembly GCA_022545495.1 of Chrysanthemum lavandulifolium. Taxonomy (NCBI): domain Eukaryota; kingdom Viridiplantae; phylum Streptophyta; class Magnoliopsida; order Asterales; family Asteraceae; genus Chrysanthemum; species Chrysanthemum lavandulifolium. The sequence continues at coordinate 42,855,131 of CM040243.1, forward strand.
ATGTGGCGGTTCAAGTGAAGAGGGTTGGGGATCCTCAAATGAAGGAGAGATTGGTGGAGGCACATTAACTGGTGGATCAACAAGGGTTGATGGTGGAGGTAGGGAAGTGTCAACTTCCATGTGGTCGGGTGGTTGACTTTGATGTCTCCTCATAATCCAAAATGGACCATTAGAAATGGAGAAATGGACATCGGTGCAGTGTTGATTCAACACCTTGGTTTTGTTGTCTGATCTTCTCTAGTGAAGAGTGTGTCGGTAATGGTGGAGGATGAGATGGCCTAAGGGTAAGTCCTCTAAGTTGTAGGAATGTGGAGATGATTGTGAGGTGGTAAATGATATTGCTCTAGGCACCAATGGTGTTGGTTGGGTTGAAAAGGGTGTGTTTGGTTTAGTAGGAATTGTAGAGTTTGGTGATGATATTTTGTAGGAACAATCCTCTTGGGGATTGGTTTGATTAGTTGAGTTGGTGGAGAGGAAATCCTAGAATTTGTGGGTTTAACGGAGATGATTCGGTTGAGGAAATTTTGTGTACAACACGAGCAAGTTTCTTGGATGGTTCTTGGGTGGATGAGTTAGCACTAGGAGCTTTCCTCATGATGAAATGACTAAAGAAAATGTTTCTAAATCTTTGAAATTATGTTGAGTTTGATGACTAGCAGTTCTAACAAGATGACTTATAAAGGGAAGGATTTGGTAAGTGCATTCAAGACTTAAGCCACTAAGATCCTTTGGAATGTGATGATTAGCATACTGCGAGTCAACTTGAGTTGTCTTGATCTAGGGACTCAATTAAGATGAGGTGGAGTGTTCAAGTTAGCAAGATGAGCTTGAAATGATTGTTTAAGATAGACTTGACATGAATATGTCACCGGATCCACGGTTCCCTCCTTTGAGGGATCCGTCTAGGCTAATCCTAGGGATCCGGCTATCAGCAGCAATGGAAAAAATGATGTTTTTGAAGTCTAACACCTATACCTCCTTGAGTGTTTTAGTCTTCCTAAGTATCTTAAATGATCAAGGGCAATGAGTGATGTAGCTAATGATTGCCTTTTATGGAAGGAAAATGAGACTTTATGATCACCAATGGGTGTTCAAGGATGACACTAGGAATTTTGATGGTGTCAAGTCATAATAAATGATCCTAGAGATCAGATTTAAACTTGAGATAAAATTTGAAAGATTCAAAAAAAAAGAATTAAAAAACTAGTTTTTGACTCATTTTGAGATAAGGATGACTAGAAACAATTTCCTAAAATTGATGAAGATATCCACCTAAGTGTTTTGAGATGTGAGAAACAATGTGCAGTATTGAGCGGAAATATGGTGAGTTTGATGAGTTGATAAATCAAAAGCACTTTGAATTAGATCCAAGGTTAGCTATGGGTGAGTGTGAAGCTTTCTAATGCTTGAAGAAGACTTAGGTGGTTCTAAGGTCTTATGTTTAGCTAGTGTGAAGTGATCTAGTGAGCTGTTTTGATGTATGGGAATCTGTACTGCTCATCTGTTGTCACGGATTGTTGGATCGATATACTTTAATCAAACTAACTTAACTAGCTTGTTAAGGTTTAATAACCTCGGATAAATCCTAAGTTATTAACAAAGAAACACTGAGCAATCTTTATCAAGTCATGGAATTTACTTAACAAAGCTAAGAAGAATAACTTTTATTATAAACTCTAAATCGCTTGTTATCTGGATACTCTAAACAACTCTAAGATTATCGAACTTCTCTCTAAAACACTAAATAACTTGTGAATTAAGTAAACTCTAAAACTCATAAACTCGTTACCTCTAATGCCAATCTAGGAGTCCTTTTATAGGCTCGAGGATATCCTAGTCGGTTTACAATTTGTATTCTTATCGACAAGTAATCTAAACATAGAATACAATACTTTCCATAAACGAATATATGAGTTCTTTGTTCTTGCGTACTTTGACTTCATAATGCGATACTGACTTTGTCTTTAGCGATACTTTGACTCTTTGGCGTTTTCCGATGCTTTGCAACTTCTGATACTTTCATATCTTGATGCTTTCATATCTTGACACTTTCATATCCCAACGGATCCGGGTTCCTCGAAGGAGGATCCGTCTAGTATAATCTTAGGGATCGGCAGCTGTGAGCGAAACATCACGAGAAAGGAATGCGATTTTGCACCATACTATATACACTAATTTCTATTAAACTCTACTCGAAAACGACAACATAAGCATGATATCACATAAATCATATCTTAGGTAAGAGTAGTAATGACAATATCGAAACTAACACAACGGTTGTTAAAACAAAACATAAGCATTCATACATAAGGCAAATGTCTAAAATCAAGCATAATCCTAATGTCCCTTTCGTCAATCTTTTCTTTTCCTCTTTCCGGAGCTTCATGGCGTAGTTAGCTAGGTTTTGGATCATACCCTTTAATTGTTTGAATTCCAGCGGTCTCGTTTGGAAGAGTTGGAAGTTGTTGATAGTAGTCAAAGGGGTCCAAATCGATGTTAGCCGGGGTTGACATTAACTTCTTCTTACTTCGTCCGAGTCTAGGAGAGCCTTAGGTTTTCTTCCATTGACCATGAACCGTTTAGAGGGTTGTTTGGTGAGAGGTACCATGGCGTGATCGGAAGGAAATGATCATCGTTGATAGGAGATGGTTGCAATGCACTAACATACTTACGGAGTCGTGTTAGGAGCATACCATACGGAAGTACCATGTTGGCAACTTTGAATACCCCGGAAATTCTCTTCACCATGTAATAGGCGAGATTAAATGGCTTTTGGTGAATAAGACAATAGATCATTTGCACGAGACATGCATTTGGATGGTCTTTGTTACCGACCAAGCTAATGATGTTTTCCTAAGAATTTCTTCCCATTTTCTAAAAATGGGGTTCATTTCTAAGAGTTCCATTTGAAAGGATCACGGTGAATGAGCTCTTTGTTTTGGTTGAAGCAGTTGGTCGGCTCTAACTTTGAAAATAGTGTCTCGAGCGGTTTCGGGTTCATCAATAGGAGTATGGTATATTGGTTTGGAATCAAGAGAAAAGATTGAGTGGATATTGCCCAATCTTGAGAGTACATACAAATTCCTTCACAAGGAATGCGAAGGATTTGAGAAAATGTGTTGAGAGGTAGAGTGAAGTTTCGTTTATTGATGATGAAGGCGATTGAAATGCAATCATCGGTGTTTGAATGATCCTAGCAGCTTTGTAGAATTCAAAGATGAAAACCGAGACAAATTTGTTCATCAATATCAAGAAGGCAGTCAAAGTTGATTCTGAGAAGACTTGGCGGTATCGGTATTTTCAAAAACATTCCTTGACCACATGACCTTCGTGGATAAGTCATTTTTCAAGTCATTTGAAGACTTTGCGATCGGTTTTTGACAAGCCCTCTTTACGATAGTATTGGGTGAGGTAATGGACGGTATCATGCTGGTCTTGTTGGGTGGCTTTAGGCATGGTTGGTCCTAGAAAAACAAATATTCCAATTAGGCAAAAAAAAATTAGATGGGTATTAACAATGTTATAAGCACAATGTAATCTTAGTTATGTGAAAACCCTTTCTAGTGATCAATTTTGGAAAACCTAATTTTATCAATTGATTAAGAAAAATTGAAAACCATAAACCACAGGATGAGGATGATGAAAATTAGAACATGTTAGTGTAATTACTTACAATGATGTTCTAGAGATGGATCTTGAGGGTATGGAGTCTATGGAGATGAAACCAGACTCTTGGGTCATTTTGTATTTTGTGAGGAGAGGAAAATGGCGAGTTGATTTTGAAAAGCGTATAGTGGCTTACATCCCGATTCCCGGATCCCTAGTATTAGGGATCGGCTAGTACTAACTAGAGGATGCAGCTCGCATAAAGCAGAACAAGGGTGTTTGGCATTATTTTTGTAATAAGTTATAACATAGCTTATGGAACAAAAATAGTTTTGGGGTAAAAAAAATGTTTGGTCAACGGGATTTGATAAGTTAATTATCAGTGATCCATTTGTGACGACAGCGTTAGTTTGACGTGATCAAAAAGGAATACTATTCCTGATGATGAGTAAGTCGGGAAAGTGGCGAGACGAGATTTAAGGAGACTAGCAATTATTAACGTCTAAATATGAAAGAAGGTATTAACATATTCATGTAGATGTAAGCTAGCTAATGAAAGCAAACATACCTTTATGCTCTTGGTATGGTTTATGGAGACCATGAGACGAAAATACTTCATGAGCTTTTAAAGTAATCAGTTGTACTTAGAATAAGTAGATTGTGATTACTTTTATGGTCTTCTTGAAAGTTGACTTCATTATTCTTTGAATAGAAATGAATTGGAGAGATCCTAGCATGAAGATTTCTTGAAAAGGAAATGTTAGAATAATCTACCAATATCGACATAGATGAAAAAGAATTTGTTTTAAAAGATTTCCTTCTTTGTAGTTTTCAAACATACGGATCGTATCAAGTATTTAAGAGTACAACATACTCTAAGAAGCTGTATGCTACGATACCAATTGTGGAAAACTAGAAGGGGGTTGAATAGTTTTACCAATTAAAACTATGTTTTAAAATATTTAGATCGACTTATGTCAATCCATTTAGATGTGTATGTTGGAGATTGATATATATATATATATATATATATATATATATATATATATATATATATATATATATATATATATATATATATATATATAAATGTGTAATGAAAGATAAAGCGTAAAGCGCATAACCACGACACGAGTATTTATAGTGGTTCGGCTACAAGGACACCTTCCTTGCCTACTCCCTCCCAGAGTCACTTACTAGAGAGTTCGTAATCACTACAGAAACCAACTCCTTATGGTGGAGAAGCCTTCCAAGCATCGCCTACTCTTTTTCGGTACTAGGCTAACCAGGGTTCTTTCATAAGGAGAACCACACCTACCACAGCGTCGCCTACCCTTTATCCGGTACTAGGCTAAGTGCAGAGTATCATTACAATGGAGGAACTACTACCCACACTACAAGACACCTAAACCCCAAAGGAGACCGAGCTCCTTGTTACAACACCATCAAGGATATCAATATCGTTGGAAACAAACTATCACTATTTGTATAACGATGCCTCATCAATTATCACGACCTTGGCATCCTTCACTAATGCTGCTGGTTTTACTTCTAGGCATCTTTCACTAATGCCCTTGACACGAGCAACTTGACACCTTTCAATAATGCCTTCGTCTTGACTTCTTTAGCATTATTCACTAATGCTTTGACACGGACGTTAAGCACCCTTCACTAATGCTTTCGTCTTAACTCTTCGACATCCTTCATTAATGCCTTGGACACAACACTTCTATGGTGGAAGAAAGAAGTATCAACAAGAGAACCTTAGTAGTCTTGATTGTAATGACATGACAACTCATGGACTTGAGCTTGCTCGACTTCAAGAAGTGGTGATCTCGCCTTTAAGAGGAACCTAGAGTCACACAAAACAAAGACAAACTACATAGAAAGATCCTTTAGGATGCGTGGTTAGAAAGGATTACAATACTTGGGGAAAGTATGTGTGGAGTGGCAACCCAAAATGAAGAAATGGCTCACTATTTATAGAAGAAAAGCATTATTGTTCCACAGTTCCTCACTTACAGGGATCCGTCGATTATAATACTAGGGATCCG
>CM040243.1:42860890-42895554 GCA_022545495.1 Chrysanthemum lavandulifolium
ATGTGGTTGAAAGGAAGGGTGAATAAAGGCGGAGAATTTCACGATGATGATATCGAGCAGTTGGACAAAAATTGTAAGTTTGACTCATTTTATGATTATGTGTATTGTTAGTTATAAGTTAATACGATAGTGTATTAGTTAAAGCGATAGTGTATTAGTTAAAGCTGTTAGTTATTAATTAATTACGTTAGTTATAAGTTAATCTTGTTATTTATAATTTGATCTTGGTAGAATTAAATAACCTATTTCCCATATTGTGTGTGCGAAAGAGACGGAGGAGAAGATCAAACAAGGAACTGAAGCTTGATCATGGCAACGATGCCATGACATTTGTATTAGGTAAGGAAAGGGAGGATATGTGAGAGGAGTGGGAGGTGGAGTAACCTACAAGAGGTATTTTGATCCGCCTCAAATCAGACAAACATCCGATGAAAGAGTGGTGTTACTTCAAAGTGAAATTGATGATGAGGCGCCAACGTCAAGAAAAGAGGCGTGTCAGAGTTTGATGAAACAATTGGTGCGACAAAGGGGCGATTATATCAACTTCAACTCCATCGACGTAAACGGAAGTAACACATAAGAAAGTAACATTCCATCTTTTTACCCTTTTAAATCTGCTGTGTCTTCTTAAACAATTTATATTCCGGTGTCTCCGGTGAACATTAATCTTTTAAATAGCAGTCTTGATGAGGATCCGGAACACGTGTTCTTGGACGTGAGAAAGTTGCGAGCATTGAGAAGTCTAATGGACTTGCAACTTTGGAAAAGGAAATTCAAATAAGTGTAAGTAATAAATCACCCCCGGGATTTTTGAATTCTACATACATTATTTATTTCATGTGTATTATACATATAGGAAAGCGTTAAACTGCATGCGCATCTAAGAAATCAACTAGATCAAAACGAAAGGATTCTTCACGTCAACTCGGATCACAAGAATAGGAGTCTCCATTAACGAGACTACCACAAGTATGTATTTAAAGATTTTCATATGTTCTTTAGTTTAATTAATTCTTGATACATATATACATGCAACAAATTATCTTTTAGGTAATTAAGTGCGGTCGTGGCATAAAGAAATCAACTATTATGCGGAGGTACAGTGTACAAAACGATGGAAAACAAATGCTTCATAACAAAACACTCCCAAAGGATTGCTCTGAGTGTCTATTGAAAAATCTTTAGTGGATGCAGGCGTGCGCATACGGATGTAGGAAGTAACGGTCTCAAAACAGTTAAGGATGCGGTAGGTGGTTTTTATGCATGGCCAAAGGATCAAGTGGTTTTCGATGAAAAGGTACATAGATGCATGTGTTTTATAAACCTACATATATCATTCTTCATATTTAATTCAGTGTTTGATACCCCGACTTTTGTTTCTCTACGGTAACACCACCAAGTACCATAAAGCGATTGGTGAGAACAGAATCGCACCTAAATTACATACTGGGCTTCGTCTCTAGTCATACCATGCAAAGGAAGCTAAGAAGATCAAGAGTGGAAGTCGTTAAATTATTGAGAATTTTATTATGTACGACATTACAATTTTATATACATTCCAATTTTATTGTATTTGAATATATTTTGAATATATTTTTATATATTAGAATTTATTTTGATATATATTGATTTCTTATATGTGACTAAAAGATTCATATAGTCACAATTATTAATACTTTTTTGTCACAGTTTGCTTAATTCGATGCGTGACTAAATGTTAGAAAGCGCCACACAAACATAAAATTAATGTGGCCATTGGATGAGCAATAGTCACACAAAACACACATTTCTTCACTTAAAACACCATATGGTCACACTTATTAACACTTTTGGCCACTTTATGCTTAATTTGTATGTGACTAAATACCTAAAAAGAAACATGCTTTGTGTGACTAAATGTCGAGAAAAGGCAGCACAAACATAAAATTCATGTGGCCATTGGATGAGCAATAGTCACACAAAACACACATTTCTTCACTTAAAACACCATATGGTCACACTTATTAACACTTTTGGCCACTTTATGATTAATTGGATGTGACTAAATACCCAAGAAACGTGCTTTGTGTGACTAAATGTTAGAAAAGGCCACACAAAACATAAAATTCATGTGGCCATTAGATGATCAATAGTCACACAAAACACACATTTCTTCACTTAAAACACCATATGGTCACACTTATTAACACTTTTAGCCACTTTATGGTTAATTTCATGTGACTAAATACCCAAAAGAAACATGCTTTGCGTGACTAAATGTTACAAAAGGCCACACAAACATAAAATTCATGTGACCATTGGATGATCAATAGTCACACAAAACACACATTTCTTCACTTAAAACACCATATGGTCACACTTATTAACACTTTTAGCCACTTTATGGTTAATTGCATGTGACTAAATACCCAAAAGAAACATGCTTTGCGTGACTAAATGTTAGAAAAGGCCACACAAACATAAAATTCATGTGGCCATTGGGTGAGCAATAGTCACACAAAAACACACATTCTTCACTTAAAACACCATATGGTCACACTTATTAACACTTTTGGCCACTTTACGATTAATTGAATGTGACTAAATACCCAAAGAAACATGCTTTGTGTGACTAAATGTTAGAAAGGCCACACAAACATAAAATTCAAGTGGCCATTGGATGATCAATAGTCACACAAAACATACATTTCTTTACTTAAAACACCATATGGTCACACTTATTAACACTTTTAGCCACTTTATTGTTAATTGCATGTGACTAAATACCCAAAAGAAACATGCTTTGTGTGACTAAATGTTAGAAAAGGCCACACAAACATAAAATTCATGTGGCCATTGGATGAGCAATAGTCACACAAAACACACATTTCTTCACTTAAAACACCATATGGTCACACTTATTAACACTTTTGGCCACTTTATGATTAATTGGATGTGACTAAATACCCAAAGAAACGTGCTTTGTGTGACTAAATGTTAGAAAAGGCCACACAAACATAAAATTCAAGTGGCCATTGGATGATCAATAGTCACACAAAACAAATATTTCTTCACTTAAAACACCATATGGTCACACTTATTAACACTTTTGCCACTTTATGGTTAATTGTATGTGACTAAATACCCAAAACAAAACATGATTTGTGTGACTAAATGTTAGAAAAGGCCACACAAAATAAAATTCATGTGGCCATTGGATGATCAATAGTCACACAAAGACACCTTTCTTCACTTGAAACACCATATGGTCACTTATTAACACTTTTAGCCACTTTATGATTAATTGTATGTGACTAAATACCCAAAACAAACATGCTTTGTGTGACTAAATGTTAGAAAAGGCCACACAAACATAAAATTCAAGTGGCCATTAGATTATCAATAGTCACACAAAAGACAAATTTCTTCACCTTAAACAACATATGGTCACACTTATTAACACTTTTGCCACTTTATGCTTAATTGTATGTGACTAAATACCCAAAACAAACATGCTTTGTGTGACTATACAGTGTTTATGGTCACTAATACGGATTAATCCAACAAAATTTGTACCTAATTAGTCACACATGTTACGGTTTTGGTTACTCTTTTGCAATAGAGACTAAAAAAGTCAAACACGTGACCATAGGGTTCCTATGGTCATGACCTTTAGTCACACATGGTCGAAAAACATGTGTGACTATATGTATATCGTCACACATATTCGGTGTGCCAAATCCACTTTTTGTTCTAGTGTTTATCATCATTGTGATGATTAGAAGTGTGAAAGAGATGGGATATGATTATACAAACCATTGTTATAGTTATTTAACTATGATTATTAAGTGATTATGGTTATGATGATTTAACCTAGGATGTGAAGAAGAGGCTAATAAATGATTTAGATGATGATGTTCTTGATTTAATTAGCTTGCAATCAAGGTAAGTAAACCGTTATAAGATGATCTTCTATTTATTTAATCATAATATGTGCTATGTGATTATATGCTAAGGTTATGAAATGTTTGTGTATATGTCAAAATGGATACAAGATTAGTTCGTTATAGCTCGTAAAGGATGTGTTAGTTAAGTGGGCTTAGACGTGGTTGAGATTGAATAGTGATTGCCATAAGTAATAGAAGGTACATGTTGATGTTTTATAATTTTAATGGATTAACGGGTTATGATGCGTAATGTGTGAATGATTATTATTTTAGGTTATAATCGTTTTACTTACTAAGCCTCGTGCTTACGGTTTAAATGTTTACCATGGTTTTTAGGTTTATATGTGCTGGAGATGGCAAGCTTGGATTAAGGACTAAGATTTGGAAGCATGGATTAGAAGGTTTATATGTACATAGAAGCTTAGTACTAGATACCGAGCTTGAATTCAAACTTGTTCCCTGAGAGTCTTAAATGGGTTAAATGTTTGTATTTTCAACTCTTTGTAATGGTTAAGAGTCATTTTACAGGTCTTAAGGTATGTTTAAGTTTAATTTTAAACTTTAGTATGAAAATGGGTCAAAACGAGTGTTTGACATAACACCCGTCACTTTGTAAAGTACGTCTCTGCAGGTCGTTATTACCAAATTTATGGATATATTTTATGTTTATAATGTTCTAATGAATTCTAGAAGTTTTGGTGTTACGTCATGTTATAGAAGTCGTTTTTCAAAAATGGGTCAAAAGTACACAAAAGGATTATGCGTAAAAGAGGTGTTTGGGACAAGGTTCATTTTATCCCATTTTGGGTCAAACGGTTTAAGAATTTTGTAAAACAATGTATATGGCATATTTTCAGTTAAATGTGGATTAAATGTATTTAAATATAGGTTTAAAGTATTGATTTTATGTTAAAAGGTATTACGGGTCATTTTGAGGTAATATTACACAAGAGGATATCTTAATGCACAAGAGGGTAATAGTGCACAAGAGAAGTCCTTAGTGCACAATAGGGTAATAGTGCACATGCACGGGGTCCTTAGTGCACTTTAGGTTCTTTAGTGCACATGAGAAGGTCCTTAGTGCACTTTAGGTTCCTTAGTTCCTAAGAGGGTTTTCTTGTTTTTGGTCATTTTATTTATTTTGTAGAAAATCAATCGTGGTTCATTGTAAGTCGTGACACCCATAGTTTTAAAGGTAATTGAGTATAGTTTCATTTAAAATTGTCTCAAGGTCGATTGCTTATAGATTTTGTCAATGGTCAAAAGAATGATATGATGTCCATTATAGTTAGGTTGTTTCAATTGAAAATGTTTTAGTTTTAAAATTTAAGTCGTGTCTTTCACGGGGTGTCACATGCGATATGACCAAACTTTCCAAAATTATAAATTTTTTTTTACTAGCAATCATTCGCAAAGTGACCATACTTCCCACACTTGTAACATTCCACATTAAAGTTATTTGATCGACCGCCTCTACCATGAGTACATCATCTACCTCGCCAATTTTGTTTTGACTATTTTCACCAATTTCATTGAGGATACTTTCTTGACCACACCCTTGAACAACTTGATCATTTCCATGACCTCCACGTCCACGTCCTCAGCCGCGAGAATTTTGTGAGTACAATACTTTATCTTCTTCAATAACGCTTTCGTTTGGAGTGCTTATTCAAGCGTTTCTTGCTTCTTTTTCATCTTACGTTGTTCGTGTGCCTCTAGAGAATCAACGAGCTCATCGATTGTTAGCACACTTAGGTACTTTGTGTGATAACTCATATTTTTGAATCATTATTTAAACTCAAACTTTACTATTCATCCCCGAAAAGTTACTATTCATCCTCGTAGTTTTCACTATTCATTATTTTTGCTTAAATAATATAAATAAATGCTTTAAACGATTTTTATTCATGAAGAATATACCCGATACTCCCAACAATGGTTCTAATATATTTTACACTCATTACAGTGTTACAAAAGTTCAAGTATTATTTTACCTTGTATTTTAAATTCATTTATTATATATATATATATCTATACATTATATATAAGAGGAGGCATGCCACGTCATAATGCCACTTGACATCCCATAATGCCACGTCATAAATCCACCTCATCAATGCCATGTAAATGCTTTTGGAGGTCTAAAATTCGTATAAATAAATCCAAAAATTTGACCTTTACAAGATTCGAACATGGGTCTATAAATTCACATATAAGTGCTTCAACCAATGGAGCAAGCAAGAAGTTGTGATAGACAATTCAAAAACAAAATATATATCTCTTAATCACTCCACAATTCAATATTAAACAAAACTTATAAATCATATCTTTTCCATAAATATAGATCATATTTACGAATGTTTATATCTTCGTACCATTTAATTCGTGAATTAGGGTTTTGCATGCAGAAGTAGGCTTTTTGAACTTTGGCACTCTGGTATTCAGTACAAGTTTATTGATGGTCAAAATCTATTCCATTGACACATATTGACAGAATAAAACATATATCATCTTGGGTCTGAATTTTACGCAACCGGTCTTTCATGGTCTTCATAATTCGTTCTTCATCATTAAATTGCTATCATTAATACGCACTGCTTCGAAGGTATGTATACAAGGGCTTATTGTAGTTTTTTTCTTTTTATGAATTGATTGTTAATTAATCAGTTTTTTTAATGATTTTATGCATTATTATTTAGTCTAGATGATGAGGTAATTGTATGAAGATTCGAAATCACTAAGGTATTTGTAAAATCCAAATATTATTGGAAGATCATAGTTACTACTTTGTTTCATTATGTAAAATATCAATTTTAAAGTTATAATTTATAAATAGTGTTTGGGATTGCTTTCTCTTACTTTTTGTGTTTTTACACCCAAGAGTTCATAATCTATTCTCACTCGTGTTTAATGGAATTTTACAACTCCTTGATTTTTTCAGGAAAGTTTTGTATGTATTTGTTGGCAGTATATCGCCTCATCCTAGAGCTGCAAGTCATGAACTATCATTAATCGGTATTCTTGGTAACTATCATTACAAGACAATAGAGCAGTATACACGGTGGTGTAGGATATTTGACAATGATTCCAAAGCTCAATAAGCAAAACAAGATTGGATGAGAAAAAGCGAGGAGATGAGAAAGTTATTTTCAACGGTGAGAGTGCAATGGAGGTCAGGCGATGTTAGCACTTCATTGGGCCACCGAGTTTTATAAAATCGAGTTTGAGAAGATATGTTTCTTGGATAACCCAATGACCGATACATGTGTCAATCTAATTTCTATTTGTTTCAAGATCGTGTTTTGTGAACAAATGACTTCTGACGTGAACTTTAGGTGGCAATATGGCGTGATTCATTTTGTAAAAGATTAGTTGTTGCCTTCAGGGGAACAAAACAAGTAGGTTAATTCCGGTCAATTTATCGGAAATTTTCTATTTGGTCTCTTGTGTTAATCATGAATTGGTGGCTGATTTAGGTTAGATGGAAGGACTTGAGAACTGATTTAATGCTGGCTCCTACCGGGTAATTGTACATTGCCACATGAAAGTTGATGTATACGATCTCTTTCTTTTTAAAAATTTCTCGCTGAACTTATGTAGGCTAAACCCGGAGAGAATTGGTGGCGACTTTAAGGAAGAAATTCAGGTATCAACGTATGATATGTTATTTTTCTTATGACGACAATACACCATCACATATCCTTATCACATGATGTTTGTTTATCTCAGGTTCATAGACGGAACTTGAACATTTTTTTTGGGAGGGCCGAATCGGAGATTTGTTTGTATATACATGTGTATGTTTAAATTTAAAACAGCTACCGCATCTCAGTAAGTACATGATACTGGATGATCAAGGTTATTATATACATGTGTATGTTTAAATTTAATTAAATGACAAACCTATTTCCATGGCGTAGACGGTGATGTCGATCCGTGTACAAGTGGCATGTTTTTGTGATCGGGTCATAGTTTAGGTCGTGCAATCGCTACCTTGCTTGCTCTTGAACTATCCTCCAATCAACTAGCAAAGTGAGTTTTGTGTAGGTTTTGATCTCGGTTGTAATGTTATGGAATATGGTCGAGTTCATTATATACATGAGTTCATGGTGCAAGAGTATAATGTGTTGTATAGGCCTTTAGATCACAAGATTCACCGGATCCGATTGCTGATCTACTCATTCGCCCAACATTGTCCACCACCGGTGAAATTGTAACATGTTTGTATATTATTAATAATAATAATAATATATTTTTGAATATAAATGGATTTAAATGGTTCATCTTAATATTAAAAACTTACAACTGGATGCAGGAAGGGAGGCGGTGACATGTTTAGAGCAACAAATGCGAGATCTTTTCAATGGTGTTCTTGGAGGACTTGGGCGGTATGGGATAGTTACTCGAGCGAATTTCACTTTAACCGATTGCACCCATGGTAAAACATGACATATTACATGGATGTTGAAAGGTAAATTAGACAATGACCAACTCCACACCTTTAGGCAATCTTGGTGCGAGCTCGACTCGGCGAAGACCAAGCCGCTTCCTCCTCTTTATAGAGTCCCGTTACTCAAGCAAAGATGTGTTAAACATGCATATCGAATCTATGATATTTTTTGAGTGCATCGACATTATCTATCACGCACACAAAGAAGCTCAAGATCACTAATTCGCCAAAATACCCTCCAATATAAAAGAAATTAAGTCGCTCATGATGGTGAGGAGCAATATGCGATACTTTCATTCTTCTTGGATTGGTGATCCTTACCACACTAATCACTAGATTAACTCTACGTATTTTTTTTTTTTTTTTTTTTTTTTTTTTTTTATAATTTGGTTTGGTAAATTGGAATACACAAATTATAATTTAACATTCTTTATTCTTGTGAACGGCAAACATAATTTCATTGAACCATCTTAAAACTTTCCATTCGTAGTTGTTTCAATATCCGCTTTTAGATATATATGAATTGTGAGGTGATTATCCGGTTCGTGTACGCGGTTCATTAAAAGGAGGTACTGTTGGCAACCCTTTCCGAGCGTGCAAGAGTTAGCAAAGAATTTCAATCTCGTAAACACGTAATGACAATATGTTTCTTTGATCATTTGTAATCGGGAACTTGACTATAATTTTATTGTTGGTAATAGGTCAAGATTCTTGCAGATGACGATACTAATGAGGGGTTGGTGAGCTTTGTGTCAAAAGCCCTTCAATGTTTAAGGAATACTTGGAAACGTCCGAGGTACTTATATATATTGTTCTAACAGATTTATTCTATGTATATGACGAAGTTTGATATCCGTCACATGATTTGTTTTCTAATATTGAATCATAAAAAGCGTTAGGTAACCAAGGATTCGTTTATAGAGGTGGTCAAGTTTCAAGACCGGTGATGATGTTAGTGGATGAAGATGGATATTATGAAATTTTGGGACGTAAGATTGATTACTCTTCTTCTATAATATTTTTTGCTTTTGAACAATGAAACATATTAACACTTGTATGTCCTCCGGCGAGCCGTGTACTAATCTTGATATAATGAAGGTTGGTGGATACAAATTGTCAAGATTAGAAATCGAGGCAATTATTTTAGAGGTAAGTTCTCTCTTGTATCCGTTGAATAAGTGATGAGAGTTGAAATGCATTTACATAATAAATCAACACGCTCGATCATTGTACAACATCCAACCATTTCGAATGTTGTGTGTTGGGGTTACAGATAAAGCTTATGGAGTCTTAATGTTTTATGTTACATTTATAGAATCAAGATGAAGAGACAGATGTAATCAAGAAAGGTGGAAACTATGGATGGCGTGTATACGAGGCCATCCAACACATCCATCATATGCTCTGGAGGGTACACCAAGTCAAGCTCCATAACTTCCATATTTCCGAGCTACTCTACTTGTCTTTGTGACGTTTGCAACCTAACAAATTCAAATGGGGCTTCTTTGAGCTTAAAATAAGGTACTAAGCATCTTCCAAATTCCATGATAAGGCAATAAGAGCAAGTTGATACTAAAGGCTTCTTGTAAAACTAAATTTCAACTTAAATGGACTTGAAATGGAACTAAAAAGTTCTTATAAAACCGCTTATAGGGACCGATGAGGATGATTGCATATGGCACAAGAGAGGTGTCTTTGAGGGCATGAATTAGCTAACAAATAAGCTCAAAAGAAAAATTTAAGCTAAAACCATCTAATCCTATCTATAAACTACTTGTAAACACAAAATTAGATCATACTTAACTTTAGCTATCCTAAATTGAAGCTCAAAAGGCGTAATGAGACCGTTGACAAAAAAAAAATAATAAATAAATAAATAAATAAAAACTACTCTAAAACACTTTTGAAACTAAAAGCTATTTGAAATGACTATAAGGCTGCCAACAACTACATTAAGACTCATTAAAACTGTTTGACACTAAAATGGGTCAAAACCGAGATTTGACGAAAAGAGGTTGTTCCAAACACCCTTAAGGGCGATTTTTATTTCAAAACGTGAAGGTTGTGAGGTTTTAAAAATGGAATTGTTACTTTATCACAAGCTCTTATAAGCTTAAAATCAGCCCAAGTAAAGACTTAAACACAAATGTACTATAAATCAAATGATGAGATTCATAATATCACGTAAAATTGCAAACTAGAAACTTTAAATAGACTTGAAATTAAATTGCATTGAAATTTAAAATTACATGAAATGTAAATGACAGAAAACTAAATATGGAACTAGAACATGAAATTTATACGTGTGCACCATAAATATGCTTAAAAGTTATTACACGTTATTTTTTTTGGCAGCTATGGAACATTAATGGGTGGAATATTATCCGAGAAGTTCTTAGATACCAACTTGTCAATCCCTTTAGTAGGACCTCCACTTAACACTCCTTCGCTTCAGAAATACAAATGAGTATATATTTTGCACTACAACATTGTGGCTCAACTACAGTTATTTCAGTTGTCATCGATGGTAGAGATCAATGCATGGAAAATATAGGAGATTCCGGAGCTCTTCTATGCGAGAGGCGATCTGTGACTAACTTCAAGGTAAAAAGCTTCCACAAAACTTCACTTTTAAAAAATATGGCACTATCGTGTTACACGCGAGGTGGTAACATTGGTGGAACAAGTTACATGTTAAAACGTGTCACTTTGGTAAATATGGTTAACCTGAACATTTTTTGTCCAAAACATTATTTAAGAATATTTATATGTCATATATAGTATGTTACTACTAATATTAGTTGGTTCTATCAATAAATGACGCTGGACCCCTTTTTAAAGCTAATATTAAAATCTCACTGTTTGACCCGTATAGGAGTACATGTACATGGGTCGGAATCGCCACATCTACCTTGGACCAATAAATGACAGCCAAATTTACAAAATTTTGGTTTATCTTCCTATTTTGGTTCAGGTCACCGTGTTATAGCTTTAACAAGCTCTAAAGTATAGTCAAATTTTAATTATTCTTTAGGTGATGTTCCCCGAGTTAATGGTCAACTTGCTGTTGCTCATGCACATTTGGAGACCAGAACCTTAGAGCACATCTAAGTTCAAAACTTTGCACTATCGATTCCTCAATAGAACTTGTGATACTGGCAAGTGACGGCTTATGGAAGGTTCATTATTTGTTCACTATTAAGTAAGTCAAAAATATGTAGGTCTACTATAAATTATAAGTGTTGCAATAACAAGTACCGGTCATTAGAAATTTTCCAAACCACCTATAATTATTGGCTTTGATGTGTTTTACTACAACAATAGAATTTGTTGTGGTTGTATCATTTAGTGGTCCAAACACTGAAGCTTGGAAAGATGGCTCCTATTTGCAACTTGGATCTTTGGTATACCCGATAATTACATTTGTTTGGTATTATAGACAAAATGTCCTTCTTTGTGTCTGAAAACTTAGTGACTGTGTGTCATGATCAGGGTATTGTTGGTTCGAGGAATTTACATCTTTGAAAAATCATGGATTATCTAGTTATGCTCAACCCATTAAACATAGTCCTTGTGGCTATTTTTGCGTCTATATTTTAACAACAAATATATGTAGAAGGGTAAGTGAAATTAGTGTGCTGAGTATTTGTCTAAAGAAAAACTAGAAATGCAGGAATTATTATAGTTTGTACATTAGTCACACATTTTTTTCTTTTATGTACTAATCTATACTTCGTTTTTTAACTATAGTGCCATAGGTGCAGTTGAGGGGATTATATGTTGTACTATGGGGTAAAGCCAAAGATGTCGAAGAATTAAAAGAATAACAAAAGAAAAAGAAGATGATAGCGCAAAATGAAGATATCAAGATTACAATGTTAGGTACATAGGTGAATTTTTTAGGAATTTGTAAACAAACGAATACTCCGAGTATGTTTACATTCAAAAACCCGTTGTATACAAAGAAATTTTATTTTCCATATGAATAACCATCATGTAATTGATGTGTTATCATACTTATGATTGTTCTTTTTACATATAACACATGAGCACTATATTTTTGTTTTCAATTGTTTTGTTTAACATATTTTCCGTTATTCATAATTTAATTATGTGCATAATTTTGTCAAACAATATTATGAAGTGAACGCATGTTTGGCTGTCGACCAAGGGTACAGAGGACAACGAACCAAAACCTTCCCTATTCACCTTCAATGTACAAGCATCCCTTTCAACAGGATCAAGAAATTCAGCAGGAATCAACTACACAATTCAGGTTAGCCAATAAAAGTTTCTCTTAAAAATGAAAGAATATGGAAAATATAGTATGTAACTTGGAATGGTAGTTATTGCAGGCATCAATAAAGAATCCACATCTGCTGCATCTATCAGTATCACTTCCCACTCCACCTCCAGAGACTCCTTTCCCAAGTGGCCTTCCACTTGGAGCCATTGAAGCCAATTTACATTTATAGGATCAGCATGCGTGAATTTGCACGATATTGATATTCACTTTATGGGTAGAAATAGAGCATTTACTATCTACTTGAAAAACCTTGAAAAATACAAGGTATTCCACCCATTTCATTTAACTTTTAATTACTTTTTAGTATATATTTGTTCAACTAAATCCTAGAAATAAAAACCAATAATCAAAATACTTACATGCTTTTAGCCGTTTTATGGATTATGGTAACATCAATTATAGATTTTAACCGTCTCATTTAACTTTTAATTACTCTTTAGTATATATTTGTTCTACTAAATCCTAACAATAAAAACCACAAGTCATACCCGCCTATCGGACGGGTTTTGACACTAGTATATATATATATATATATATATATATATATATATATATATATATATATATATATATATATATATATATATATATATATATATATATAGATTTTAGATCAAATGAGAGATTTCTTAAAGTGTTAAAAGTGAGAACCAATAGTAGTGTAACATGTGGCAACAACATTAAAACACAAAAAAAAGAAAAAGAAAATTAAATGATATGGTCTTAGGGGTATTTTAGTCAGGAAAAATCCCTCCATATACCGGTTCTTTATTACTTCATATCAGAAATCCTCTTCTTTATGGTTCTGTATCAAATCCCATATCCATCGCTTCAGTTACAAAATCAGTCAATAATGGCCATCATGAACAACCTCTCCACTTCATATATACATATTAAGGCCAATTTTCTAATTCCCAAACCTAGCAATGGCCGAACATCAACATCATCACGTTGAAGGTAATCCTTTTTTTTTTTTTTTCTGTTTCAATTTGTTATTGTGTACCGTGTAATTTGTTTTTGCTGTTTATCTATTTGAATTGTATGGTACGGGTATTTGTATGTGTAATTGATTTGTATGTGTAATTTCTTTCTGCTGTTTCACGATTGAATTGTATATGTGATGTTACTATTTGTTTATGTGTGAGTTATACATGTGCAAAACCAAATACCCATATATTTTTGCATAATCTGTTGAACCAAACACCCATATAACTAGTAATGTGTCTTTTTTGTATTTGTGAATCTGAATGTTTGGTCTGTTATGTGTATTGAAATGAATACATGTGGGTTAAACTAGTAATGTCATGTACCATTTGTGATGAAAAACACGCCTAATCTGTAAACGTGTCTAACCATTAAACTTTTTTGTTTTAGGCGAACCGGTAACTCCTCGAGCAGTCCATAATGAGCAATCTACGCCTGGTGAGGGTTATTTTACACCTCCTGAGCATAAGGATGGAAGTTTTCAGCCCACTCCTAATGGTACTAGATTTTGGGTTCCCAAAGTTAATAAAAAACCCAAAGAAGGGATGGTATTTGATACACTTGATATAGCTTTTAAGGCTTATCAAGATTATGCAAAAAAAGGTGGTTTTGAGGTTAGAAAGGGTGGTCTGAAGAACTATAACAAGAAAGAAGATCCATCGCTTAAATATTTTATTGTGTTAGACAAGGTTTTAAACCGTGCCAAAACACGAAAATTCAATAGCCGATAAGTCATGAGACAACCAACCCTTTAGGTGTTAATAAGGTCATAAAAAGAAGGAAGCGTGCATCTTGTCGTTGTGGATGTACTGCACGACTTAGACTTAAGAAAAGACCGGATGGCAAGTATTTTGTCACCAAGTTTTTGAAAACACAATCATAGTTTGGTATATCAAGATGATATCAAGTACCTTAGGACAAATCGTAGGTGACTTTCACTAAAAACAAATCTTGAACCAACTTTCCAATGCCAATATTGGTCCGGTTAGATCTCGGAAAGTTTTGAAAGAGATGTCGGTGGGTTTGAAAACATTGGTGCAACAGATGTTGAATGTAAGAATTATAGGCGTGGGTTGAATGATTTTATTGGTGATCGTGATGCCCAAATGGTTGTTGATAAGCTTTTGAGTCGTGAAGAATTCTTCACAGATTTTTTAGTAGAATACAAGCAGGATAAAGACACTAAAGAATTGATTGGATTGTTTTGGGCTGATGAGGAGGCCAAGCGTAACTATGCTGCTTTTGGTGACATTTTCTCATTTGATGCCACGTTTTGCTCTAATAGGTACCATTCATTCCTTTTATGCTCAATGAGTTTCTCAATTTATTTTGTTGATATGCCAACATTTGATTATATGTATTTTTATGGTTTGATCATATGTACCACAGGTTCTTTTTTTGTTTTTTTCTTTTTCGTGTCTATATGTACCACAGGTTCCTTTTTGTATATTTTAATTGTTTTTTATATGTTTATATGCGAATCAGTTTCTATCCCCTGTATCTGTGTAAATGGAGGTACACCATGGTATGTGTCTATGTATCTTATTACCTGTGAATCTATAGTTATATGTAAATACATGAATCTGAATGTATCCAGTGTATCTGAACACATAGGTTTCACAACAACACATAGGTTTCTAAACTTTGACTCACAACCAACTTGTGATGCAACCTTGTTTATCCATTGTATCTGTTTATATGTGAGCCTGTGCCTCATGTGTTGTATCTGGTATGTCTCCATGTTATTGTGTATGTATGAGTCGCTTTTTGTATCCGTGTATCTGTGTGTACAACTATGTGTCTCACCTAATTATGTAGTGTTTGTCTACAACCCTGTACTTTTCAATCAGTTTGTTATTTGGTATGTATCCATTTAATTGTGCATACGTGAATCGGTGTGGTCTCCGTGTATGTGTGGTACATCTCAATCGGTACGAATAGTTGTTTTCAACTATACAATGCTTTGTGTTACGTGCTGTGCCTACTTTTTTTTGTATATTGTATCTATACATCTCTGCACTTGTATGCGTGAATTATACTTGTCCTGAACCAAAACACCCTTTGTAAATTGTATGTGTCCTGAACAAGACAGCCAAATAACTGGTAATGCCTCAGTTGTATATGTGAATCGGTGTTTATATGTTTACATGTGAATCGGTATTTTATCCCTGTATCTGTGTATATGTAGGTACAATATGGTTTTGGTACCTTTTACCGGCATTGACAACCACAACAGATGCGTAATTTTGCGGCTGCTTTGTTAGCGAGCGAATCTGTAAAAAGATATACATGGCTGTTGAAGCGGTTTAAAAAAGGTTTTATAAACGTTCCTAAGGTGGTTGTTACGGATCAAGACCCGGCGATGAAAATCGCATCAAAAGATATTACCGGAACCGCCACCGATCGTGTATGTGGCACATTATGCGTAAACTAAATACAAAGGTATTTGTTATAACTAATATGTGATGTCATTTGATATTCCCATACACGCGCCACCGCCTGTGTATGTGTATATGTTTTAACAGTTTTACAATATGTGTAGGTGGGACCAGCCTTGTGTAGCAATACCGATTTCAAACGGCGTTTGTGTGACATTGTATGGACTGACAAGATTGAAGCGGATGTGTTTGACGAGCAGTGGGCTGCGATAATGGATGATTTTGAACTGGGTGAACACAAATGGTTACACGACATGTTCGAAATGCGGTCAAAGTGGATACCTGCCTACTTCAGGCACGAACCGATGTCTGGGCTGATGCGCACAACCTCGAGGTCCGAAAGTGAGAATCACTTCCTTAGGCAGGTCACAAACCCACATTTGAGTTTGATTGAATTCTTGAGCCATTTCGATACGGCCATGGATTCACAGAGATTCAAATATGGGAAGAATACCCATGACTCCAACTACAAAACACCTGTCTTGAAAACTCACTTGCAAGTTGAAAAAGAAGTGGCAGAACTATACACACACACCTTGTTTTATGATGTTCAGGATGAGATTTGGTCGTCTCTTTATCATTGTTGCTCACTTTAGGTACGCCAAAATGATACATCATCTACTTATGTGATCCGTGATACTGAAGCGGATTACAAGAGACAAGGTATGCCGGTTGAAGTTACATATGAGGTAATATTTACTGATTTCATAAGCTTATCATCCCAGTTTCGTGCATATTCTCTATACAAGTCACCCCAGTTTCGTTACATGCATACTCTTTCTGGTTTTAAACAATTTCACATGTTCTCTTTTAACATAGGTCACGTATGTACCATCGGTTATTCGGTCCAATGTACCGCTAAAAGCACGAGTGTTTCAGTCGTTATGTCGCCATATTTTTATGTTCTTAGGTCGTCAAGGTGTACCATTTTCCTAGAAAATACTTGCATAGAAGATGGTCAAAGCAATCTTTGCCTATCAAGGCGTGGTAGGTCCACGGATGTTGCTAGCCCGTCGAATCTGTTGAATGTGTCAATGTTGTTCTACGAGATATATATGTAGTGTTGAAGATTACATTACCCGTTTGGTCACCGACATTGAAGCTTCACCTTTACAAGGCCGACCTTGTTTCACATTAGAACAAGTGAAACTTGATATACAGCGCCCACGAAATGAACAAGAAGAATTGTATGCCATTGCGCTTCAGTGTCCTGAGAACCTCCGGAGGTTAATATCGTTGCCCCTGAATGTCGCAATAAAGGATCTTTTTCATTGAAGAGGCATCAAACACAGGCGGAGATAGCTATAATTTAGACAAACAAGACTCCGCGCCATTGCAGCTACTGTGACACATACGACTACCATGATTCTCGCAACTGTCCCAAAAAGAAGCAAGATTTGGTGGAAGCTATGGATGATTCCAACAGTGTCGCAGAATAATAGTTGTCTTTTATTTTACTCTCAAAACAATGTCATTACTTTGATTTTATTGGTTGTTCGTATTCTCATGTTTGTGTTTCTGAATCATTAAAATGGCATCCAGTATGCTTATTGAACATCAGTCTTTTTTTTATATTCAATAACAGTACTTTAAAAATGGTTTGCATTTTTTGTTATTGGTTCTCATTGATTTAGACGTGTATCTATGTATCATTATATGTGTATCTTTTTGTCTTTTTACCTCGCTTTATGTTTTTAGTGAATATTAGCACTTTTAATCTCATTAAGAGTGGTTGGTCGACTTTTGGGTTTATTGGTTGATTCGCTCCCAGACGGTCAAGTTTTATCACGCAAGCTAGCCACTTGTGAATGGCTAACCGAAGAAACTTAAACGGTCTAGAAACAAATGCAATGAAGTCTAGGAGAGTATAGTGTTTCCCATTTCGTTATGTCCCAACGACGTGCGAGAATAGTCAAACGTGTAGTGATCGAGAAGATTTGAACGGATAAGGAGATATGATTGATTATAACTAAGGAAAAAGTTTATAAACTACAGGGGCTTAAATGCAAATTAAAAGAAATTAAAAAGATAAACTATATTAAATAAACGCTATCACTATTTGTAAAATCTAATGTTTTTGATTTTTCTTTTGTAAAACTGAAATTAAAAACTACATGACGTACACAAGAAAATGTGAAACTGAAGCAATATTAATCCTAAAAATATGAAAATGATATTTTTACAAACCTAATGATAAGAGAAAATTATTAGAAAAAGAAAATTATTTTTATAACTATTTATGCAATTATTATTAATTAAAAACTATTTTTACTTAATTAATAATACTCTAAAATACAAGAAAATATGAAATAAAGCTAGAAAAATGAAATTATGACTTGGAAAAATCTAAAATAACTAAAGAGAATTTTCAAAACTATTTTGTATTTTTCGATTATTTTCAATTTTCTATGAATTAAAACTATTTTTAACTAATTAAATTGCTAAAAATTACAAATTAAACTATGAAAAATCTGGAAAAATAATTTTTTGACTTTTTATATTTATCTTAACTTAAGAAAAATGAAAAATTATTTTTTTGAAACTTTTCTGAATTAATTGTATTAAATGCTAATTAAAATGACTTAAAAACTATTTTAATTAAGGAAAAATAGTAAACTGACCTAGAAAAATGTGAAAAATTCAAAAAAAGTCTAAAATAATGTTATGAATCTGAGAAAAATATAAAAACAGGGGCTTGTGTGTGAGAAATTGAATCTGCAAGAGAAGTGCTTATAAATAAGCACTTATAAATAAGCTAATGGTACAAACTGGGTACCAATCCAACACGAAGCTATAATATGCTATTACTACTCAAATGAAGCTAAATACAACTAACCTAAACCTCTAAGACACAAACTACTATGATTTGATCATTTGAGATCAAGTCTTTAAAAAACAGTTTGGGGTTACTTTGTAGCTTAAAATAAGCTACCCATAAGTCGGAAATCAAAACCAAGTTGGGATCTAAACTAGACCTGGCTAGGTGATTGTAAACCAAAAACTAGACCAAGAGAAGCTCAATTGAGCTTTGTGCAAGGACTGCACAAACTGCACAACACCTGTGCTGTCTCAGTTCCTTGTGCACAGGGCACTTTTGCCCTTTTTGACAAGCTCATTTGGAGCTTTTAGAAAATTACTAAAAATCTATAAAAATCCTAATAAGAAACTAGACCAGTTGAACTTATAAAACCCATAGTTTTGCTGAATTTGGCCCAAAACTGAATCAAGGAAAATTCATCTCAGTTTGGTGAAAACTGAGAATTTACTCTTTTGACTTTTTGACAGATATGGAACTTTGACTTTCATGAGTTTTTGATCCAACTTTGTGGACTGAGAATGATGTTATATGGTTAAATGAATTAGGCTATGCTACTGATTTCCAAACATGAATAAAGCTTTTGATATTTGAAAATTCCAACAGATTTGAAATTAAAACAGGTTCAATCTAATTTTGACTTTTGGTGACTTGATGCACAATTGAATGACTCAGATGATTCAAATGGACTTAATGGAGATTAAGTGAACAAATTTCAAGCACAAACAAAAGCTTAAGATCAATCAAACCAACTGATTCAAACACTGTTTTTGTGACAGATTTGCTATTTAAACTAAGCTCATTACTGCTTTAGCTAATATTCTTACTTAAACTGAGATTACTTATACTAGTTACTACTAATTAAGCAGGTTTAAACTTATAATGTTCACAAATACAAATACAAGCACAAACTGCAAATTGAACTAAAAATGAAAATGAGTTAAACAAAACTCACAAGTGTCCCAGCTATGATTGCAGCTTAAACCAAACCCATAACTATGTTAACTGAAGCTATTCCAACCCAAATCCAACCTCTGCAACACCCCAAACCATTTCCAAGCCCATTATGCTTCCTCAATTGACTTTTGTTGACCAACTTGATATTTTGCTTGAAACTGATTTAGAAGCTTACCAAAAGCTATATTAAGCTTAAATAAGCTTGTTTGACTTAAATATAAGCTATGAGAAGCTTGAACAATAGAGTTTGAATTTGAAATTTTAAACAGTGAACATGAACATGTGAATCTTAAGTGAAACTTTGAATTAAGGCTCAAAATGAATTACACTGACTAAACAACTTAGTTTCAGTACCATAAAGCTTGAAATTACAAATTTAAAAGCTAATTAAGATATTTTAAGAAAAAACGACATACATAATTTTTTAAAAATTAACTACTCCTTCTTCTTGCTTCTTCTTCCTCTTTTATACTCCCAAAATGTTTCTCTCTCTCATCTGATCACTTCCCACTTGGTTCCAGGGCTATTGGATCACTTTTGTGGATTTTGGCCATTTTCTCAATTTTGGCGGGAAAAGGATTTTGACCTCTGTGGACTCTGAAATTGCAACTAGGGGGTGGAGAGGTGTAGGTGTAATGATTATGGAGGAGGGGGGCAGGGATAAGGTGGGAAAAGGTGGATGGGAGAGGTGTTGCAGGGTTGCAGACCACTTGGGATGAAGAACAGTGGATAAGGGAGGGAAGGAGGTGTTTGTTTGACTGGATTTGACCAGGGGGTCAAAAAGGGTAATGACAGGGGCCAAATGTGTATAGTGGCAGGGGTCCAAAATAGATTTGACAAGGGTTGGTTTGTTTATTAATGATAAGGACATTTCTTGTAATTCTGCCAAACTAGAGGGACCAAAACTGTAATTTCTCCAAAGTTGTCACAAGGACCAAAACTGACAAACTTCAATAGTACAAGGACCAGTTTTGACATTTTCAATTTTCCAAGGACTATTTGTGACAATTTCAAAACTTGAGGACTAAAGTTGTAATTTTGCAATTTTGATTTCAAGGACCAATTTTGACAACTCATGAATCCCTAAGGACTTAAATGATATTTTCTTTATTTTGATTTACCGAGGACTGTTTTTGACAACTTTTAAAACTTGGGGACTAAAGCGCCAATTATGCAAACTTGATCGTTTTCACCAGATTTTGATATTTTGCATTTAAAACACATAAAACACTTATTTGTGATATTTTATCGTTTGATGCTTTTCTAATGTTTTCATATATTTTTGCAGTTTAATTGGTACAAAATGATGAGTATTTAGGCAAGTCATCAATCCCCACACTAAGATATTGCTAGTCCCTAGCAATGTTTTGAAAAAATTAATGGATTTCATCTCTTTACCAAAAGCCATTACTTCGGAGTAGTCAAATGTTTCGGTTCAAGTAAGAACCTTGGTACATCGATAACCAAGTGATTTTGAGCAAATCACCGACTTCAACGGATTTGATTTGTCTTTACCGAAGCGTTTATACGGACTAGCCAACTCTTAGATAAATTATCAATATTATCTTTGGTGAGTCGATTACCAATTATGGTTTTTCCACTTGCCTTTACCACAAGCCATAAACTTGCGGGCTAGCCAACTCTTCACTTTTAAGGATATGGTGAGTTGAACATGTTAGGAATTAGAAATTCCCAAGATTAAAGAGTCGGTCACCTCAAGTATATGTAATCGTTAAGCTCGTAGTCGTAGTTCTTTTAAGTTAAGTAGTAATTTAGTTAAAGTAACACCGTGGAGGACGGACGGGTCTTTACCCACTGTATGCACGATCCATGCCCAAAGTGTGGCGATTTGTGTAAGACTATAAATACTCTCTACCTCCCAAGGTAGAGTTGAGCTCATAATAATATCTTTCACTTTCTCTCACTAAGTTCCTAAACCTCTAACTTTCTCTCTAGAATTCCATCTATATGCTACTTTGTGTTATGGTTTGATGTGTATGTGAAAAGTAATATCTAACAATTGGTATCAAGAGCCAAGGTTAGATCATATCTTGCACATCTTTGGATTTATAGTGGTTTTAGGTGGTTTTGAGTTTGAAAAAGTTTAGTGGTTTTGCATCATTTGGTTGATTTCTTGTGTTAAAGTTTGAATTTTGTTGGTACTTTTATGTTTAGAATCATCAAAAGTGTTTAGGTTTTCATTTGGTAAGCTTGAATCATCTTGGTTGGGTTGTTTTGGATTGAAAAGTGATGTTTATATGGTTTTCAAGCTAGCGACTTAGTTCACGGAAAAGTTTCTTGGTAGCGACTTGCTTCACGTTTTTGTAGCGACTTACGGTGTTGAAGCTAGCGAGTTAGATCTAGCGAGTTAAAGTACAAGTAGTGGATTCTCCACTACGGGTAGCGACTTGTGGTAGCGACTTGGTGCATAGAGTTGCTCTTTAGCGACTTGCATCGTTAGCGACTTGAGTGGCAGTAATTGTCACGAAATTTTGCTAGCGACTTGAGTGTTAGCGAGTTACCACTTAGCGACTTACATCGGCTAGCGACTTGGAACTCTAGCGACTTGGGAGTGTAGCGAATTAGGTGACTTAGCGACTTGGTTCAAGGGTCATAGCGACTTGGTTGATTTTACAAAGAGGTTTGACCAAAGTTGACTTTTACGCCGAACTTCAAACGGCCATAACTTTTGATCCGTAACTCCGTTTCGTTGAAATACTGTCAAAACGACCGGAACGGACTGAATATTGTGAAGTTTCACGACGATGTCGTGAAACTAATTTTCGAGGCCCAAATCCCTCCGAAAGGAAGTTATTGAGCTTTTAAGTTTTAGACCTAAAATTCTCCGTAAAAACGTGCATCAACCAATCCAAATCTCAACCAATCAACATTTCACCTTTCCTACGAACAATCTAAAGTCCTATCACACAATCGTCTTTCATTGTATCATTCCATCGGTCATCTTAACACCCTCTCGGTCATTGCTTAACGGTTTCGTCACGATTTTGGTAAAATCCCGCGAAGATTCTATTCTCGGTTTAAATCATAGAAGTGCTTAAACCGTATGATCTTTGTGGACAACAATGATAATGTATGCTACATCGAGCGATTAAAGATGATTGAATTAAGCAATGAGGATGTGAGATCTCCGTGTTGAGAATCTAATGAGAGAGAATTGCACGGTCGAGCTACGAATGCCATGCAAATGAAATGCGACATTGTGCCCTATCGCCTACTTCATCTGCACCTCATTCGTTGTTATCCATAGGCGGGATCGAACATGTAGTGTTCTTTTCCGCGAGACTTACCTACATTGACAAAGCTTCTTTGTTGAACTTAGAGCATTTAAAGTCGCAACTTACCAATGAAGAAGTTCAAAAGGATGGTTCAGGCGACTCTTCAAGTAATCTACGAACAATTTTAGCCATTCATCGGTGGGGAATATTGATGACACGATCAACACTTGACCGGAATTTCCTTCAAAAACATCTTGGAATGGAAATTGAGAATTCATTGAGACATTTATCCAACTTATGGATAATGTGAAAAAAGTACATTGAGGAAACCGCACAAAAGGATGAAAAAGTGAATGAGTGTCGTGCGGTTGAGAGATTGTTATGATAAGTTGGGTAATGTATCCGTTGAAGTATCGTGTGTTCTTGAATGCGAGATATCGGTGACAACAAAATTGATGAGTCGGATAATGCAAAATGGAATCTTCGTGCTCAAATTCACAAGAGAGAGGTGCACCGACACAACTGTGCAAGTTAATGCAAAGGAACACTCCATGGAAGCTTCGGATGTACCCAAGATAGAGATGCACCCGTCACTGACTGTGCATGTCAATCTTGAGGTAAGTTGCATGGAAGTTTCTTGCATGCCTAGTTGTGCATCTTCTACTCAAAATGATGAATATGAAGCGCATGAGTACGATGCATTTGTGCTGATGATTCCTTACCATTGAGCTTAACATATATAAGGATCGGGTTGCCATCTATGAGCAACAAGGCTAAGTTTGAGTTGACCACCGTGAGCGAGGAAATGGAGGACCAAATCGTACAACTATTAGAAAAAGTAGGTTTAGAAGAAGTATTAAAACAAGAGTTAAATGCCTTACAAGAAAAGCTTTCTAAAGCGCTAAGCAAAAACAAGAACTTCAGGAAAATGTTAAAGTGCTTAAGCAAGAATTCTATGCTAAGGAGTCAAAACTTTTGAATGATTTTTCTAATTTAAAGACTTTGAAAAACAAGCTTGAAATTAAGTTGTGCGTCAAAGGAATACCATTGATTGCTCACATGATCACTAAGCATAGAGTCTTAGCGATAAGCATAGCATTCCCCTTGTTGAGAACCAAATCCGAGGTAATTAAAAGGCTAGAAATGCTCATAAGGTGCTTTATGATGGTAATGAAATCCTTAAGCCTAGGCGAAACCTAGTTGCATTGAGTGCAATCGAGGAAGATAAGAAATCGATGAAGTCACTAGGAGAAAATGAATAAGAAGTTAGAAGATCACGAGTGTAAAAAGAATAACATAACGATCAAACCTCATAATTACACTAAGGAAAATTGGATCTCCTTGAACAAGTTTAAGCCTCGAGACTCTATTAACTCACGAACAAGTGTTCGGAAAAAGGATTTAGATAAGCAAAAGCGGAGAATCTTGTTGTAACGAACCCTCCCTTAGGAAAATGCCTGAAGCGTTGTGTATCCTCCGAATACACCAATGCATCTTGTTCCTAGAACAATTGCCACTAAAAGCGGGACCTTAATCGGTCAATATGTTATTCTTCAACTATTTGTCGATTTGAGAAAACTTGTAAGAAAAGGATCACACCCACCGGGATAAGCCAGAAGGGAAAGGGTTTGAGCAAACAAAAGAATGCTATCTAACAGAGGTCATGCCTTTCTTTAAACTACTAAAAGATCATTTGAGAGTCTTAAAAGGGGATAAATCGAGATATTAAAGAAATGGAAAAGGAATTTGATGCAATGATTGTTGAGGTCAAATGATTATGAGAGAGAATTAAAATATAATGAGATTGAGAGGAAGAACTTGCATACAATCGAATGAGAATCGATTTATGAATGTATTGCTCAAGATGTGTTTTTCATCGCTACAAATTGTTCCATTAATGCTTCTCAATTTCATGAATTATCATTGCTCGAAAGTCTCCATGATCGTGTCATTGAGCTTGAAACAACAAATTCAAAATTGCATGAGAAAATAGAAAAGGATGATCATGATAACTGGTGAAACAGTTTTCTAAATTGGAAGTTGAGCATCTTGCTTTGCAATTAAAATATCAACATCTAAAAGAAAATGTTAAAACCTCAAATATCAAGACATACTTGGATGCTCCCGAATTTGATGCGAGTTTTGAAATTAGCAAGCGTGATGAGCATTCGAGCTCATTGTAACACGATCGGAAGATTGAGAACCCAAGTCTCACAACTGAAGGTGAAAAGAAGGATGTGTTGGTTCCTATATGCCTCCACCTTTAGATTCTCGAATTTCCAACTTCAAAACATTATTGATAACTTGCAAAAGGAAAATGATTGTTTTAAAGTCGAAATTTCAAAGGTTAATGATCAAAACAAAGAGTTATGTGATTCTTTCAAAGGTAATCATGATAAACATATTGAAAAGATAACTTCTTTACTTAATGAGATTGAGAATCAAGCATGAGGTGAAAGGAAAGTTGCCAATCCCCAATTGCAAATATTACATTCCTAAGGTTTTCGCTTGTGATAAGTATGCTATCGATATGTTATATATTCCCCCGCCCATTAGGAATAATGAACTTGCACATAAAGCATATCTCTCACACCTTAAGGACAGTTTGAAGGGTCTCCGTGAGATTGTTGAAGATGAAAGATTAGAAAAACCTTTTGATAGTACTATAGCCTATGCGTGCATGGATGCCAAATGATCTCACGAACTCTTAGAGTATGTAATTGTCACAAGTCCGAAATCTAGCAATAGGCGAGATAGAATAGTTGTGCCTGGCTCTATGCCTAAAGCCAAGCATGTGACCCTTGATATGCCTTGTTCCATGTCAAAATTCAAGCAAGCAACCTTTGATGTGCCTACTAGAATTTCAGATCCCAAAGACTTCTAGACCGAGAAATGCAAAAAAAGTGAAACCATGTAATGTTCCCATCATTACTTCTACGGATGTTAAGATTGACACTAAAGTTAGCGGGTCGAAACCTAGAAGCAATGCAAAGAAGGATAAGATTACGCATGACTAAAAGTGTTAATGATAAGGAAGTGAAAGAACACCATAGGGACAAGAAGTTTGATTTGAACAAAAGAATCGTGTTAGTTCTAGTATTAGCTCTAAGCTTCGAAATTAATTGAGGCCTCATTCGTCTCGCAAAACATGTAAAATTGTTTATTTTCGGTAATCATGATAAATGTGATGTGTTATTTCGAGGTCTAAGATTCATAACCCGATTAAGAAAGTTTGGAGAGCAAAGCAGTTAAGCAATCACTCGAAACATACAGGAATGTGTTTACAAATGTAGGATTTCGGTGGAAGCCCATGGTCGAATATTTACTGAATGGCAAACCTCACCCCTCGCCTAGATCAACTATGCCTAGAATAGTGCTGTTAGGTTTGGAAGCCAACGGTAGAATAATCCCATTAAGCACAAATGTCATTTGACTAAGTCCGATGCCTCTACTAGTTCGGCTCCTAGTGATAATGCCATTGCATCTAGGGTTTGTTGATTCAAAGATTGTTTGTGCTAACCAAAAGGAACCCATCGTGCACGTGGGGATCCAATGTTTCCAATTCTCGTCTTCGTCTGTTGTCAAGCGTGTCGTACAAATCGTCCTTGGTATTTGGATTCGAGCGGCTCTAAACATATGATTGGGCTCTTAACAATGACGTCTGTTCACTTGATTCGGGCCTCGTACTTCATCATAATGGTGTCTGCAGATAACACTTGTGCCCCGTTCTTCAAAGAAAAGAAAAGTGTACGCTCTTACGTGCGCTTTATCTTCAGCTTAAGATAAATTCTCTCATGAATGGCCATACTCATCTACATTCTTCATCAACAAGCTTCATGTCTTTCTACGCTCATTCAATCATCAAGTGGATCTATGTTCATTGGTGTCTACGCTTCATGTCTTTTGATGACTCTCCTCCAACGCCTAATGCTTCACTTACTAAGGATAATTGGGAATCAATGGTTGGGATTCATTGTTTTTCAAAGATATGTTTGATGAGTACTTTCACCCTCTAACGAATGTTGATCATCCGACACAAGCTCATGCTCGGTTTCTATTGACTCAACTGGTTCACCATCTAAGAAGTACTTCTTGGAATTCTCAAGAAACCTTATCTCCGGTTATTTCACAAGGCGTTTATAATGACTATCATGATATTGTAAGTTGCACTATTGAATAATGATCCGCTCTTTGGTATTCTCGTACAAATCCTCACGGATTGTTGTTCATGGATAATGATCCGCTCTTTGGTATCCCTTTGCCAAATCTTTACGGATTATTGTTCCTCTCATTGTGCGTTATAAATCAACCACATGAACATTAAGGAAAATGACTACCTCATTCGCTCGAAGACATTTGTGGTGAATCTTCCGATCGGTCTCTACATGTATACCTTTAGGAAGAATGCATTAATGTCGAGAAATCATTTGTTCCGGTTCATTCGGTGGATCGACGTACATCCGATTATACGTTTATTCATGTGTTGGAATTTGACACAAGGCGATTACTTGAGTTAATCAATTATCACTTATTTGAGATTGAAGTTAAAATTCACAAAGGCGAGCTTAAGATGCAAATGCATGGAATTCTTCTTGATTTCAAGTTTGGTATATCAGGTTTTCTTCATCGATGGTCACTTCAAATTGTCTACATATGGGTTGAGAAAGATAGTCGAGAGAGTTTCTATTGCGGTGGTCCTATGGCTCTGGACACTCGATTCAGACCCGCACTTCAAGACAGTCCTTTAGTTCATCCCTTATACCAAATTCTTATCCGAAACTCCATATGTACCTTCATCGATGTTGATTTAAAGAAATTGTTTGATCCCATGTTTGATGAACATTATGAGCCAAGTGCTAATGAACTGACAATTCCTACTACGAGGTCGCTCATATTCTCGTGAATAACGTCAATCCTTCAATCTCAATATCATTAAGTCAAGAAGCGCCGATCACTGTCTCATCAACAAATCATCAAACTTCGAGGTACATCATGGAACTATGTCTGGTATCAATGATGAAGTTAATCCCTTGCTACTCCCGAAGATGCTCCATTTGTGTATTTGCTCTCAATCTTCATCGAACCATCTTCTTTAGGAGTCATCAACTCGCTACTTGATCCCTCAACCACGCCACATGAACACCTCGGAAAATGGACTCACGATCATCCATTGGACAACATCATTGAAATCCCTCTCGCCGTGTATCCACACGTACAACTTGCAACCGATGCCTTGTGGTGCTTCTTCAACTCCGTACTCTAAGATCGAACCAAAAGATGTTAACCGCCATGAATGATGACACCGGTTCAATGCCATGCAAGAAGAAATTCATGAGTTTGATCGACTTGATGTATGGGAGTTAGTACCTTTCTAGATTGTGCAATGATTATTGCTCTAAAATGGATTTTCAAAGTGAAACTTGATGAGCATGGTGATGTGTTGAAGAACAAGGCTCGATTGGTTGCTAAAGGATATCGTCAAGAGGAGGGTATAGACTTTGAAGAATCTTTTGCTCCGTTGCTCGAATCGAGGCAATCGAATCTTCGGCTAATCTTGCAAGTAAGAACATGGTGGTTTATCGGATGGATGTAAAGACGGCATTTTCGAGCGGAGATCTTAAAGAAGTCGTCTCGTCGACCAACCTGAAGGATTTGTGAATCAAGAGCATCCTACTCACGTTTATCGTTTGAAGAAGGCTCTTTACGGTCTAAAGCAAGCTCCAGGGCATGGTATGATACATGTCAAAGTTTCGCTATCAATCGGATTGACAAAGGAGCGATTGATCCTACATTGTTCACGTGAAGTCGAGCAAACATTTAACTCATGTTCAAATTTATGTTGATGATATTATTTTTTCCTCGTGACCCAATTGAATGTGATCGTTTTCTAATGAAATGAGTTCAAAGTTTCAAATGTCAATGATGGGACAAATGTCATTTTCTTGGGATTACAAATTTCACAAAGTCCGGAGGCATTTTCATAAATCAATCTAAATATGCAATGAGATTTTAAAGAAATTTGGATTTGATTCAAGTGACCCTGTTGACACCTCCATGATTGATCAAACCAAACTAGATGAGGACCACTCGAGGATCATGATTGACCAAACAAAATATCGTAGTATGATTGGATCCACGATGTACCTCACAGCTAGTAGACCCGACATCTTGTTCGCCGTTTGCATGTGTGCTAGATACCGTGCTAAGCCTACTAAAAAGCACCTTGAAGCAGTTAAGCGGGTCTTCGGCATCTCCATGGAACCATCAATATGGGACTATGGTACCGAAGGACACCGGTATGTCACTAACGGCCTATGCGATGCCGATCATGCAAAGTTGTCAAGATACACGTCAAGTACATACGGAGGTGCTCGGTTTTGGGTGATAAGCTTGTGAGCTGGTCTTCAAAGAAGCAAATGAGTACTTCTATTTCCTCTGGTAGGTGAATACATAGCCATGTCATCGGTTGTGCTCAAATCTTATGGATGAGATCTCAATTATCGACTATGGCTTTGAATTCAACAAAATCCCTACTCATTGTGATAATAAAAGTGCTATTGCTCTCTCATGCAACAACGTTCAACACTCAAGAGCAAAGCATATCGACATTCGACATCATTTCATCGTGGAACAAGTAGAAAAAGGTGTGGTGGAACTATATTTTGTGAGGTGCGAATATCGGTAGCGGACATCTTCACCAAAGCTCTTCCAAGAGAACGTTTTGAGTTTATTCTTCCACGTCTTGGTTTGAAAAGCCTTCAACCGAAACTCTCAAACGCGTCTTCAGGAGGAAGGCGAGGAGTAAAGGTCTATCTTCATCTATCTCTTGTAAATAG
Source organism: Chrysanthemum lavandulifolium (assembly GCA_022545495.1). NCBI lineage: Eukaryota > Viridiplantae > Streptophyta > Magnoliopsida > Asterales > Asteraceae > Chrysanthemum > Chrysanthemum lavandulifolium. Next base: position 42,890,839 of record CM040243.1, read on the forward strand.
TTATTCGAAAAACAAAATAGAAAATTATAAAACTTTCAAAATCCATAAAAATCGAAAAATTAGAAAATTCTTCAAAAAATATTGTCATTTTGCCTTGTTTTTCTCGGTTCGATAATATCTACGGTCTTTGTCTGTCATTCAAAGAATGACACGGGACCTTAGATGTTGTTCGAACTCTTTTAAAAAAAAAAAAAAAAAAAAAAAAAATAAATTTTGAGAGAAGAAATGGTTTATTGTCATCTTGAGCAATAACCCGGTTTTAAAGAAAAAACGAGCCATGTTTTATCATGTTTTCAAATCCTATGCTCGATTCTATAAACTCTATCTGCTGAAAACTAAATGCTTTGAAAATAACTCAATCTCTATTTTTGATAATCATCGGGACTTATTTGTCAAAATCTCTATCTCTCAATCAACAACATACGTCATTGATTGAGGGGGAGCATAGGATTTAAAAAGTTATTTGGCATTAAATTGTTTTCAAAAGATATACATGCATGTTTTATAAATGGAGTTTAAAGTCTTAAAATCCGATCCTTATCGTTCAAACACTTTCACAATCATGTCACAATTCTCCTTAAAAGCTTTCAAAATCAATTTAAATCTATACGAGATCACAAATCTCAAATGATTTGATAATTGTGATCGGGGAGAATGTGTGATTTAAATTAGATTTAAAGCGATAATTAGGTAAATGGTTATAAGCGGATGTACATGCTATCACCGCCCACATGTGACAAACGATTTCAAATTTTCATGCACATGTTGAGGGGAGCATCTATCTTAAACCTTTGATTTGAAAGCGTGATCATTTATCCCAATGTGCGGGTTCCCTCTAGTATGTGCAAAACTCTTTTCAAACCTCGAGGCACATATTGAGGGGAGCAAAATTCATGGAAACCTCATCCTTCCCGAAATGCTTTACCCACTTGATGCAGTTGAGGAAGTGATGTTGATATCTTTAGAAAATGGTAATCAAAAGTTAGTTCTTTCTCTTGCCTCCGTGTGCAAAACATTTTCAAATACTTGATGCACATGTTGAGGGGAGTTCTCGTTCTAAAAATATCAAAACAATTCAGTACAAAATGCTTTGATTATATATCACAAGTATCTCGAATTGATTTTCAAATGGTTTTCAATTGGATCCAATGGCGGATGAACAATACCAAATAGACCGACCAACTTTACTTTATGTGCGGTGATATAAGGATGATAAGGTTAGGTATTGGTTCCCATGATCCGCCCGATCCGGAGGGATCTACCGAGGACAATTCACTAGTTAGTGTAGAAGTCCTTAGGTATGATGAGAAAAGGAGAAAAATGAGATATGGGAAGAGTGCGGACTAAGGCGAGCTAATCTTGGAATAAACCCAACAAGGTTCTAGCTATGAAGTCTTGGTAAGCTTGAAGGGTTGAAGAATTAAAAGAATTGAATGAGAAAGGGTGAAAACAAATAGCCCTCCATTTATTCAACCTTAGGGCGTAAAACCGGGTTCACTTCATATACTACTCATGGTAACATCGGTATTGAAGACAAGGCGTCATGGACCCGAAGGACCTTTGCACTTCAACTTTCCAAACCACTCAAGTTCCTCTTAAAGGACTTGTTTCATTCTCACGGGGAACCGACATTATCTATCGACTTTCTCTTAGAGATTGTTGATATTGAAGAAGGAGACCCTCTCCCTAGTCTCCGTTCTGGGATCCAAATATGCACAAATTGAGTCTAGAGCCACGAGATCATCAATAAATCTCATTAGGACACTTTCAATGAAGACTCTCTTTCACAAAATGTGGAAGAGAGATTATATCTTGAGTCTCGCATTATCCTTGTGGTATTGCCGAATATCTCGAGTGATGTGTTTACACACTCACAATGAAGATGGAAAGCCTTACGGAGCCAACATCAAACAAGCTCTGGTAGGTGGCATGAGATCTATTATATGGATCAACCATGTGACAAGCGAGCAGAAACAATGGGGCGATTCAATTTCTTGAATCAATCTGGTTCTTCGAGTTAGGGATTAGCGGATACCTTTGAAAAACCGGTCTTTGTGCTTAAAAACTCTTTTCTTTAGCACATCGATTGTGTACTCATTTTTCAAACCAAAAGGTATTTTTATGATTGATAATTGATTTCCAATAAAACCTTCGTTGTATTGCAAAACAATTTCTATTGAGCAATACACGATTGTTTTTCAAATCTCTTTTCATCAATCGGTGAACTTAAAATTACCGGTTCACTCACTCCGTGTTGTCTTCTTTGAGGCGTTCGGTTTGAGAACGACTAGAACAATTTCGAAACCCATCAAGGAGATTCTTAGGAATCCTACGATCACGAGGCGGTATTTATCTTGATCAGCGGGAACCGTGGGCCGTGTACCTCAATTCAACGAAAGTGATCAAAGACACTTCGTGCGATTTGTTGCTAAGCTGTTTTATGCGGTCGCGCCCACGTTGCGGTGATCGAGAATGAAGCGGTCAATCCATAGCCGCATGCTCACTTAAAACATTCATCTCAAAAGAAATCATGATTAGTCGTCAATGACTCGATATTTTCACTCCATGCTTCGCTCTGTGCCGCCAATATCATGAATCAACTAAAGCTTCCGCTACTCGATGAGAAGATATCATGATCCGAATGTGAGCATGTCGGTCCCAAAGTCACAACATCACAACATACCAACACCACAAAGGATGTGTCGAGATTGTTGATAGTGATGATCTTCAAAGATGGCTCAAACTTATCATCACGTGGATCGATAAAGACCTCCACTTGGAATAACCAAACATGCATTGTGAAGAATCATTGACTACGAGCTTAGGAGCAAAGGACTACATCAAGAATGCAAGATCAATTGTTAAATTTATATCTATTTGTATTCAATGTAATTTTGGTACATTATTGAGGTGACCTCTTTAGGGAGATTGTTAGGAATTAGAAATTCAATATTAAAGAGTCGGTCACCTCAGTATATGTAATCGTTAGAAAGCTAGTGAGTCGTAGTTCTTTTAAGTTAAGTAGTAATTTAGTTAAGTAACACCGTGGAGGACGGACGGGTCTCTACCAGCTGTATGCGATCCACGTTTCAAAGTGTGGCGATTTGTGTAAGACTATAAATACTCTCTACCTCCCAAGGTAGAGTTGGAGCTCATAATAATATCTTTCACTTTCTCTCACTAAGTTCCTAAACCTCTAACTTTCTCTCTCTAGAATTCCATCTATATGCTACTTTGTGTTATGGTTTGATGTGTATGTGAAAAGTAATATCTAACAGAACACCATACAATTTTGGGCAAATTGCAAGCCGTCAACGGATTTGAGATATCTTTACAAAGAGCCGTTTGCTCCTGGATTAGCCAATCCTTATGTGGGTTAGACATGGTGGACTGATTACCATTTGTTGTGTTTAGTACATAGTACTTTCACTAAAAAAATTTTAAAAATTTGCCATTTTGGGGGAAAAAGGGTACATTTATGATCAAATTCGCCAGAATTTTCCCCCCACACTTAGAAATGAATATTGTCCTCAATCTTCTTCCTTTAACAAAAAAAATAATAATAACAATAAATCAATTAAAAAAAACACAATATAATAACTAACATACCACGAGCGATGGCGGGCCCACAAGAATGTGAAGTCGACCAACTTCTTTGGTCCTAACGAGAACGATGACAGCTCCACGAGAATGTGAAGTCCCCGACCCGGCTTCTTTGGTCCTAACTAGGCACTCAAGAACAAAGGTACACCAATCAAATCTGTGATATCGTTTTCATCACGGATACGTTCAAAACCTTAAATTCACAGTAGCGTTCTTGTTTGCTTCTCAGATAGATGTGAAATATAAAACCAAGAAATTGAGCTTAAACATCCATCCACCTTCTATTTGTGTGTATATCAGTTCCTAAATCGGGATGTGTTTATACCTCAATTGCTTTCCAAACTGTTGTTTCCATTCAACTACCAGATGGTGTCTGAAATCAGCTTCATCACGTGATTGAACATAAACATCTCCCATCGGTATCACAATTACATCTCTTATTGTTTCCCTCGTAATACTTATGCCCTTACCATCCACAATGAGGATGCATGTATCCTCATTAAAGTTTTCGAGCAGCCAGTAACTTAGCTTTGTTGGCACATCCTTAATTTTAAACCCAAGAACTGCTCCAAACCCTATGTCCATAACATCTTGTCTTTGCTTCGGCGATAGGTTTTGTGACAACCCGTACTTTCAGGTCATTTCTCGACACAATTCATGTCGCATTATTTCAACATTTATAGTAAACTTGGTTTACTTGTTCCAAATTCGCGTAACCTTAAAGGTTTAGCGGCGAATTCATGATCATAACATCACGTACATTTCATATGGACTAAGATTAGTCTACATTTCATTCACACCATTTGCATCTCATTAGTTCATTCACGACATTTCATTTCACCTTCAACGCGTAATTTTTATATTTAATAAACGTAATCGCGTGAGTTATTATTTTGTATATTTAACCTGTTACTTTCAAAAATGATCCCGATGTATTTTTAAACTTACATTTAGCTTATAAAAACTATATTTTTAGTTTTCCTAGTGTTTCAAATTTATTTGGTACATAAATCGTTAAAATTATATTATTACGTCGTTTTCTTAAAATTATCGATAATTATTTTATCACCCAAATTTCACAAGGAAAGTATTTTTACAATTTTATTATATCAT